>CM077218.1:31204739-31317239 GCA_039654775.1 Spinibarbus caldwelli
GGAGTCTGGGTGTTTCAGAATGGGGGCAGACGTGAATTTCTCCTTTAGGGTGATAAAGGCATTGTTGGCCTCCTTAGTCCATCTTAGCTTTGTGGGTTTACCTTTTAGAAGTGATGTAAGAGGGGACGCTACGGTGCTGTAGTTGTGGATGAAACGTCTGTAGAAGTTTGCGAAGCCTAAGAATCTTTGTAATTCCTTGACTGTGGAGGGCTGGGGCCATTGGGTAACTGCTTGAACCTTTAATTTATCCATCTTTACTCCATGGTGACTTATGTGGTAGCCTAGAAACGAGGTTTGATTAACATGGAATTCACATTTTTCTTCTTTGACGTAGAGTTGATTTTCCAGTAATCGAGAGACGACTGTTTTAACATGGTTGATATGCTCTGCCTCAAATTTGGAGTAGATGAGGATGTCATCAATATAGGCTACCACAAACTGGTTGAGAAGGTCCTTGAAGATTTTATTGATAAATGATTGGAAGATGGAGGGTGAGTTGGCAAGCCCATACCGCATAACTTGGTACTCATAGTGCCCCCTGGTGGTGAGAAACAGTTTTCCGCTCATCGCCCTCTTTTATCCTGATTAAGTCGTAGGCACTTCTTAAGTCCAGCTTAGTGTAAATGGTGGCTTCCCGCAGCTGTTCTAGTGCAGATGGTACTAAAGGAAGGGGATAACGAAAATTTGATAGTCGCATTATTTAGTCCTCTGTAATCGATGCAGGGCTTCAATCCTCCATCCTTCTTTTCCACAAAGAAGAATCCTGCAGCGGCTGGAGAAGTAGATGGATGAATAAAACCTGAGTTCAGAGCCTCTGCGATATATTCTTCCATTGCTTGACTTTCGGTTCTGGAGAGAGGGTAAACTTTGCTTTTGGGAGGCATGGCATTGGGAAGCAGATCGATAGCACCGTCCCAGGGTCGGTGTGGTGGTAGCTGCGTGGCCTTGGTTTTGCTAAAGACTTCAGAAAGATTGTAGTAATGGGCGGGGATGTTCACAGTCTTATGGGTATCTGGACTTTCAATGCTGGTTGTGAGATATGGTTGGGACTTAGTGGGAAAGCAGTGATTTATACAAAATGTGGACCAATGAGTTAGCTCACCATGATACCAGGAAACCTCCCCAATGAGTGCATCATCGATGACCTTGATTTTGATAGGTGGGGTGCATGGTTGAGTGGGGATGTTATACTTTGTGACAATGTACTTATTAATCAGATTCAGAGCGGCTCCAGAGTCAATCATTGCTGTCAATTCAAGAGACAATGTGTCAGTCCTGAGAATAATAAGTAAAGTGAATGATTTGTTACTTAGCAAGGAAAAATGTTCAATATTTATCCTGGGAGCGGCTTGGGATTTGTGCAGACATCCTAGACTGCAATGGCCTGCCTCACCGCAGTAGAAGCACAACTGATGTTGCCGACGCCTCTCCCTTTCTCCTTCAGAAAGTCGGGAGACATTGAGTTGCATTGGCTCGTCGTGAGGGCGTGCCTCAACAGTGACTGGAATCTGTGAGTTGCTCTGATTTCCCCTGCTGCCCTTGCGTTTCGGAGCTTGTCTCATGAGGTTATCGATTTTAATGGCCAGAGTGACAAATTCAGAATAGGAGGAATCCTCTCCTTTGCAAGCGAGTTCGGTTTGCAGATCAGTGTTGAGACTACAGTGAAACATGACCTTTAAAGCGACATCATTCCAACCACTCTGTGCAGCAAGCGTTCTGAATTCGACAGCATATTCAGCAGCGGTGCGGTCACCTTGTGTGATGTTAATGATTTGCGTCCATACATACTTGCCCTCGGCGGGGTATTCAAACACTTCACGGAGTTGTTGGATGAAATAATCCACTGAATATTTGAAACGTGATTCAGAGTCCCAAACCATTGCAGCCCAGTCGATAGCTCTGCCCGTTAACAGCATCATTAAGAATGCACACATCTTTTCCTCAGACTCAAATTTATCCCCTTGATGATCAAAGTACAATTTGACTTGACGAATGAAACCTTTACATTGTTCAGCAGTACCGTCAAACTTATCAGGAAGGGCGAAGCTTACCATCTTCGGCGTGAGCAGTGGAAGTGATCAGACGTAGAGCGTTAGATGTTCGTTAACGGATTGGAACTTGGTTAGTTGTTCTTGGTAGCCCTTTAACATCTTGGTTTGATAAGCGAATGCCGCTTGCAGGTTCGAAACTTCCGCTGGATTCATGGGAGGCGAAATATTCTGTAACGAGGACGCTCTGCTGGTTTGGCATTACAAGAGGTCATTTGGAGAGTGTAGAAAATAAATAATTAAATACATTAACTTTAACAGGATAAACTTCTATAGAGGTATATAGTAGAGTGTAGACAAACAAACTAAATATAACTAACTACATATGAAAGTAACTATAAATAAACTTTAAGAGGGTAATTACTAATTAATTAGGGTAATTAATTAGTTTATAAACTTCTATAGAGGTAAATAGGAGAGTGTAAAAATACATACATACATACATACATAGCCTACATAAATATGAAAGTAACTATAAATAAACTTTAAGATAGTAAACTATACAGGTAAATGGGAGTGTGTAGAAAACAAACAAACAAATAAATAGGCTAAATAAATAAACTTTAACAGGATAAACTTCTACAGAGGTGCATAGGGGAGTGAAGACAAACAAACAAACAAACAATAAATAAATAAGAAAGTAACCATGAATACACTTTAAGAGGGTAAACTTCTATAGAGGTAAATAGAAGTGATAACTTTGAGCAGGTAAACTATGGTACATGGATGGGCATAGCAAATGCATGTTTGCGTTCACATTTGCTTCAACAGCAAAAGAAAAGTCTATTCACAAGAGGAAAACAATGTAGCTCGAGTCAGAAGAGCGAGATGCGACCTCTGGGTGTCTTCCTGATCCCCTGCGCTGTGCCGCCCCCTGCTGTCTAGCGCGTGCACTGCGCCTCTCCCTCTGCTGCGCGCGCGCGAGCGCTTGTTGTGGTGTGACGTCAGAGCTGCAGCGGCCATCCACTCCAGAGAGCTGTCTGTAATGACAACAGTCCTGAGACATTACCCGCCTGCAGCCGTCCATGGCCAAGACCAAGAGCCAAGCTGTGAGTATATGATGAAAAACAGCACAACACCGAATGAGAGGGTGTCCTGGAGCCGCATCTTTATTCACACTCTCTAAATTAGCCACTTGCTATCTTCTTCTAGCTAAGCAGCTTAGTGTGTTTTGGGAGGGGTTTCACTTTAGCAAGTTTTATTCTTGAATGTAATTCAAATAATTTAAGTAATTTGTTTGTTTAGGCGTTTTGGAAGAGCGCGGGCTTGTTTGTGTCAGCATTTCCTAATTTTTATGTTCTAAAAAAAAAAACAACAACAACAAAAAAACGTGCTTTAACATAGTTCATCGTTATTGCATGTCGCGATGTCATGAGTTCTATTACAGTGTGATTTTATTTTAGTTACTGTGGTTGTTTTGACATGTAGTTTGTCAGCTGACAGGCTAAAAACAAACAGCAGCGCTCGTGAACATGCCAGAGGAAGTGACGCAGCAGCGCAGAGTCGGTTAATGGTGGATTTGTTTAATGTGTTTAAGGTGTCTGTACAGTTACCTCGCGAAACCGCGCTCACTAGAGACGTGCTCACTTGACAGACAACACCATGACTTTTAACCAGCCCTATATTACGAGCTAATCCAACTCAAAAGGCAACTCCGACTGTTTCTGCTGCTTTACAGCAGAAGAGACATGTAAACAAATATTGCTTATCATTAATTAGGCCGACATGATTATTTCCACAAATCAGCCCATATACAGATTAGAAAGCAGAGGAGTTGTACAAGCATAAAACAGCAAAACAGGCTACAGAACTGAAGAAAATTATGTTTTTTTTTTTTTTTGGCTGTTACTTTGATTACAATTACAATTTCAAACAAGTTAGCGTTTTATGGGTGTTAAAATGATTGTTTTCATTTTTTAGGTCATTTGTTGCACAAAAATACAAAACAAAATGTTACGCTTTTACACTTTATGGTCATGGAAAACCTGTAAGAGTCATGGAAATGGATAAAATCTTAAATATCATGTAAATTTTCTAGAATTTTCAGAAGCATTTTGTGTCTTTTTAGTATAGAAGCCTTTTTTCTGCCACACACAGTAAGAAAAAAATCATCCATTGGTAAACTATCAATTATGACGTAAGTCAAATTAAATGAAACTTTAAATCACAATTATAAGATTAAAACATTGAAATTATGCAATATTAAGTCACGACAGTCAAAATGATGTCATATAAAGTCATTCTTTTATGTCGTAATTTTGCGTTTTAATCTTCTCATGATTATGGCTTAGTATCTCATAATTTCAACTTTATATGTTATGACTTCATGTGGCAGAAATGGACTTTCATGTATTACAGATTATTTGGCAGTAAAAAAAAAAAGAAGATCATTTAAATATATTATTCTAAGATTTACATGGAAAATACACCACAGAAGTATCCACACAATGATTTTTAAAACTACTTATTTTGTATCACAATTTAGTTTAATAAAATTTAGGGGCCGGAAGAAAAGACCCTGTAATTACTTCCACAAGATCAATAGCCTGCTGCTAATAAATACTAAAGTTAATTAGACAAATGCAGCTGTACTAGGAAAACTGTGTTATGACATCTGGGTTAGGGTGTTGTTTATTTGACCACATATTTGATAATGAGCCGCAGCACATGCAGGAAATTCATGCTGCATCTCTTACCTACAAATGCACTGAATGAAACAGTTACTCAGAGTCATTGTGCATGGCTGTGTGTGAGCTAAACAGGTGTTTACACTCTCGAAGATACAATCTGACATTTGCAGCTTGGATGTCTCGACACATATGTGGCATCTACAGAGATGTTGTCACTCAAATGTTTAGCAGCAATATGCAGACAGGCTAGACATTGTCTACATATATGCTGTCATCTGTCTTTTGCTGTGTTTGATTAAGATTGTGATTTGTTTTTTAAGACATAAAAGCACTTTGTCTAGACCTTTATGAACGTATTTTCCTTGTGAAGGCACTTTATGACCAGGCTTACCAACTCGTTTGCATTCACGCTTATTTTGGCAGCCTGTCAACCTTTACTATAGTGTTCTCTCATGCATAGTGCCACTATTTGCTTTTTAAGTCACCCAATGCTGGCTGTTAAAGATGTCATGTCAGGGTATTGTATTTGTTGACTCTATCCAAACTCAACTTCCTAATCTAGTTTTAAATGTGACTTCCAGGAAAGATGTCCGTTGTACGATCAGATTACAGCGTGGTACACTATTTTGATGGCATTGATCCTGAGGAAGGTGGAGGCTTTATTCCACAGCTTGAAATCATTACTGTTCTTTTAGCCATTGTGTTTATGCCACTCCCATTTATATTATTAATGTGCTATAAAGGAAGTGATGTTACCTGTTAAAACTTGAAGTATCTGTTCAGATAGCTGATCCTTTTACAAACACACACTACCAGTCAAGTTTCTCATGATCTTATATTCTGACAAACATAATGTCTGTGTGTGTATTTGTTCATAAACCCAATATTTTAATTGAAAACTATTTAAAAAACAACAACTTTGTTTGGTAACATAATTATGACAAAAAGTAGAAATTCTGAAATAAGTCATTATGAGATAAAAAGTCATTAACAACAGTAAAAATTATTACATACGAAGTAACATATTTTTCTTCTCATAATTTTGACTTTTTATGTTGTAAATATGACATTTTATGTCATAATTATGATTTACCAAAGCATGACTTTATGTGGAGGAAATGGCTTTCATGTATTCGAGATATAATTTTACAGTACATATTTTGATAATTTAAATACATAAATAATAATAAAAAAATAAAATATAATTCTAAGAATTAAGATTATTTGGAATGGCTGGTAACCCAAAAATCCTAGGATGCTCCTTTTTGTCACTGCATAATGAATTTTTTCATACTATTGATGACTTAATAAATAATATTCAAAATAGTATTATTCAGAAATGAAGGATTAAATAAATAAATAAATAAAATAGTAATAAAAAAAAGAATTAGGTGTGTGAAAACTTTTGACTGGTGCTGCACGTCTGAGATTTTCTTATTTTAGTACTTTATTTTAGTGCTCTTTGCAGACAGTTTAAATTCCTTCTACCTTTTAATGTATCATAATATTGTGTGTATAAGGCATGATTTCTACTTTTTTCTGTATGTCAAGCTCCTGCAGCATCCATGTTGTCAGTTACAGGCAGGGGGGACAGTCCTCTTTAGTTTCTGTGGTTGAGTGTGTTTGGCAAAGTGGTATTGGAGAAGTGCCTTATGTAGCAGGTGTCTGGAAAGTACCAGGGTTTTACACTAATAACAAAACCTTTTAGAATATGTTTTTTTTTCTCTCTCTCTCCACATTTCTCATAGTAAACAAATGAGGAGTGATCAACCTGCTGTGGGGAAGCAGGTCTTCCTTTATTTGCATGGCTTCGGGTGTTATCTTAAAGTTAAACTGCCTCATGTTGATACAGCTATACCTGTATGTATAAAAGTTATATATATATATATATATATATATATATATATATATATATATATAAATATAGCAAGTGGCTATATGTATGTATATATATCTCCCTCTCTCTCTCTCTCTCTCTCTCTCTCTATATATATATATATATATATATATATATATATATACACACACACGCATACATTTATTTATTTATATATATATATATATATATATATATATATATATATATATATATATTAGGGCTGCTCGATTATGACAAAAATCATAATCACGATTATTTTGGTCAATATTGTAATCATGATTATTTAACACGATTATGGGTGGGTCCAAAACTTTATATTAGTGATTAATTTAAAGATAGCAATACAATAGAAAAAAAGATACAAATGAAAAAAAAAAAATACTGAATACTTTTATGCAAGTCTAAAGGATTCTAACAGCCTACTACATAAATTTAATATAATTAATTGAATGTAAAATAAAACAGCATACTCTTCACTAAGAATTAAACATGCTTTGAAAAGTCCTTCATTCAAGAGCAGTGAGTGATTTTCTCTTTGTATTTTTTATGTTTGATTAATAGTTAAATGATGTGCTGTAAGTTTTTGACTCTACTAAAGCATAAAAATACCATAATATGTTTGCAGATATTTAAGAAACATGCTAAGTTAACATACTTGTTTATCTGAAAAACAATGCTACAGTCAGTTATTCTCCTTTGAAAATGTGTGTTCCGGCATATTTCATGTCATTCATTGTCATGTGCGCTTGTTCCTGTTGGTATCGTTAAAGGAAAACGCCACCGATTTTCCATATTCTAATATGTTCTTCCCTCAAATTAAACGAGCTGATACGTACCTCTCCCGTCTCAGTGCGTGCAATTAATCGCTCTAACGCACAGCGCAACTATGCTAGATTTTTTTTACGGTTACATGAGTAGTTACACGAGTAAGTATGGTGACAAAATAAAACTGGGTGATTTTCTAAGCGGATAAAATATGATAACTATAATGTATGGGGGAAGACCACGTCGCAGCACTTCGACCTCGGCGCAGTAATATCATCACTCAAGTGAGCACGTCGCAGCACTTCGACCTCTGCGCATGATGATATTACTGCGCCGAGGTCGAAGTGCTGCGACGTGCTCTTCCGCCATACATTATAGTTATCATTTTTTATCCGCTTTCAAAATCGCCACGTTTTACTTTGTGTCACCATACTTACTCGTGTAACTACTCATGTAACCGTCTTTAAACAGGGAAAACATGGAAGTGTTTGGTGGCTTCTAAATTCATCCCTGTTTGGATCCTAAGGAATGAATGGTGCTAAGCTAAACACTAGCATAGTTGCGCCGTGCGCTAGAGCGATTAAGTACATGCAGTGAGACGGGAGAGGTACGTATCAGCTCGTTTAATTTGAGGGAAGAACATATTAGAATATGGAAAAACGGTGTTTTCCTTTAATCTGGCAACCTGCGTGTGCGTCAAGTCTGAGGAGGAGGGGCTGGGTGAAAGAAAACCCTCTCCAATATTTTGAATTTGGACTGCAATACCTAGTTCAACCGCAACCGGTGTTAATCCTACATACAGCACCTACAGACGACGGAAGGAATATTACTTGTTGTCGCTTTAAGAGCTGCTCGGATCCAATATACTGTTACACACGTATTTTCATTCTCAACTGTTTACATTCATTTAAGACATAACTGACAAAGGTTTACATGAATAATCACCAAGCGCTGCATTTTGAAATATTTTTGCGTGTATTTGACCGTTTAGGCATGCACTTTGAGCTAAAGATGACTTTAAATGTCCGTGTTCTGTTCCGTCTCTGAGCGCATTCACAGAACAGCGCAAACTCTCTTTCGCGCTTTTAAAAACACAACATCAAAGATACATTAATAAATCAAGCACATCCCATTTTATGAAAGTCACGTTACATGATTTTACTGATTTGCATGTGAAACTGGGCTTTTATGGAGGAGTGAAAGCGCACTGCTGGAAAGGGGGCGGAAAGGGGCGCGATAATCGTTTCATCTCGATTATTGTATTTTCATGATCGTTTGAAGCCGAAATCGAAACTGAATTTCGATTAATTGCACAGGGATGGGAATATTCCCCGATTCGCTCGGTGCATCGGCAAAAAAAAGTTAAAAAGTGTTTAAAAAGTGTGCATCGGATACAAGTTGGCATTTTACGGTGACCGGAAGGGGATGTCTTCGGTTCACTTAGTTTTGTTGTGGCCACGAGATATTAATTCATGGGAACGTCATATTAACTCATGGGAACGTGATATTATGTCGTGACCACGGGATCGCATGGCCTTGAGATGCTATGTTGAGGGAACAACATCCATTTCTCGTGGCCACAACTTCTTATGTTGAGGGAATAATACGACATATTATCACGTTCCCACGACTTAATATGTCGTGGCCACGACAAAACTAAGTGAACCAAAGACGGCCCCTCCCAGGCACCGTAGCATTTATATCGCGATGCATCGTTTCTAACATATTTGCATCGGTAAAAAATTATGAATCTCACTAATTTGTGCACGCTTATTCTTAAGCAGCCCTTAATGCCGATCATGGATCAAATCGATCCACCATGGCAAACAGCGAATATACAGTGGGTACGGAAAGTATTCAGACCCCCTTCACTTTTTTCAATTTTGTTATGTTGCAGTCTGATACTACAATTGTTTAAATTCTTTTTTTTTTCTCATTACTCTACACTCTGTCCTTTATAATGACAAAGTGAAAACAGAATTTTAGAAATGTTTGTAAATTTATTAAAAAGAAAAAACTGAAATATCACATTTACATAAGTATTCAGACCCTTTACTCAGTACTTAGTTGAAGCACCTTTGGCAGCAATTACAGCCTCGAGTCTTTTTGGGTATGACGCAACAAGCTTTGCACAACTGGATTGGGGGAATTTCTGCCGTTCTTCTTTGCAAATCCTCTCAAGCTCGGTCAGGTTGGATGGGAACCGTCTGTTGACAGCCTTTTTCAGGTCTCTCCAGAGATGTTGGATAGGGTTCAAGTCAGGGCTCTGGCTGGGTCACTCTAGGACATTCACAGAGTTGTCCCTAAGCCACTCCTGTGTTGCCTTGGCTGTGTGCTTAGGGTCATTGTCATGTAAGAAGGTGAACCTTCGGCCCAGTCTGAGGTTTTGAATGCCCTGGACTAGGGCTGCACGATATTGGAAAAAACTCACATTGCGATATTTTGTTTTTCTGCGATATATATTGCGATATGAAAAAAAAAAAAAAAAAAAAAAAATCACCAAATGACTTGAATAGCTCTATTTGGAGAGAGAAAAAAATATTGATATTGTAGGTGAGTAAATCAGCATAGGAAATAAACAATTTACAAGCATAGATAAATATAATAGAACAAAGATACAAATGAAATAAACAGTGCTTTGTATTTTTAAGGCAAGTCCAACAGTATTCAGGTGCAGAAACTGAATAATAAAATGTAAAATAACACTGCATAACACAGTCTTCATTGTATAAATTAAATCTAATAAATCTGTGTTAAAGCTACAAAAGTGATTTTTCTCTGTTTTGTTGTTTGATTATGACACCGAAAGCAACTGAGACATTAAACTGCTGTTATTGTTATCCTCTTTCTTTCTCAATTGTTTACCTAAGACATAAGCAACTGTTTTTTTTTTTTTTTACAAGGATACTTGGAGACATGCATTTTGACACGGTTTCGCGCATATGTGTCGAACTACACTGGATGCGGCGCGACACGACGAATCCCCGCCAGTAAACTGATATGCCTCGCTCTATTTATGACGTACTGACACAAAGTTGACACGATTGGCAACGGTCGCTTTGTCGCATCCAGTGTAGAAAGACTTTGGGGCCGTTCACATGGTGCATCTGCAAACGCGTGGAAAACTCCCGCCGCGCCACTTCCTCCTCCTTTCCAAAGCGCTCGGGAGCTTGCGCTTTCCTGGCGCCTGCCGTTGCTAAACATCCGTGATGTGCTCTCCTCGACGATGCGGAAGTTTCAACAAAGGATAAATGGATTTCCAGCACTGAAAATCGCTTGCAGTAGCTCTGCTACTAAATTTATTTAAAAATGGGTATCTCTGTGCAGCTGTCGCGTCCGGAGTAGACACGGTGTCTGTGTGTGAGCAAAGAAAATGATCAGTATAAATATAATGATCAGGCCTACTAAACATCGCACATCCTGCGATGTGACTATCGCGGATGCGCACATCGCGATATCGATGCTGAAACGATATATCGTGCAGCCCTACCCTGGACTGGGTTTTCATTAAGGCTATCTCAATATTTTGGTGCATTGAGCTTTTCTTCTACTCTGATGAGTTCCTCAGTCCCTGCCGCTGAAAAACAGCCCAACAGCATGAGGCTGCTACCACCACACTTTACTTTTGGGATGGTACTCTGCAGGTGATGAGAAGAGCCGGTTTCCTTCAAACATGATGCTTAGAATTGAGGTTCATCAGACCAGGTAATCTTGTTTCTCAGAGTTTGAGGGTCCTTTAGGTGCTTTATTGCAAATTCCAAGTGTGTTTTCATGTGTCTTCACTGAGGAGAGGATTGAGTTTGGCCACACTGCCATAAAGCCCAGATCGGTGGAGTGTTGCAGTGATGTTTGTCCTTCTGTAGGTTTCTCCCATCTGCATATATGATCATGGAGCTCAACTAGAGTGACCACCAGGTTCTTGGTCACCAGTCTAGACAAGCCCCTTCTCCATCAATTGCTCAGTTTGGCTGGGGACCAGCTCTTGGAAGAGTCCTGGTTGTGCCAAACTTCTTCCATTTGAGAATTATGGAAGCCACTGTGCTCTTGGGAACCTTCAGTGCAGCAGAATTTTTTTTGTAGCCTTCCTCAGATCTGTGCTTCAATACAATCCTGTGTCTGAGCTCTGCAGGCAGTTCCTTTGACCTCGTGGCTTGGTTTTCGCTCTGATATGCATTATCAGCTGTGAGGCCTTTTACAGAGAGGTGTGTGCCTTTCCAAATCATGTCCAATCAATTTAATTTACCACAGGCGGACTCCAATCAAGGTGTAGAAACATCTCTGCAATGATCAAGAGACATGGGAGGCACCTGAGCGAAATTTCAAGTGTTGTTGCAAAGGGTCTGAATACTTATGTAAATGTGATATTTCAGTTCCCCTTTCAGTCGGTCACTCCGAGTCACGTCAGATGACCGACGAAATTGGGATCTCGCCAGAGAGACCAATCCACTTCGAGTGTAACTAAACGAGCCAATGTACATTGGCATGCGATTATTGCATCCAGCTGCCGCTGATCACAGCGTGAGCATAAGAGGCAGCTGATGCACCGCATCAATTATCCTTTCGCTTCGGAGCCGAGCGGTAGTGGTTAAAGCTACTGCTCTCCCTTCCAAGAGAGTGTTCTGCGAGCGAGTGCGGGCGTTACGGCGCGGCAGCGGTGGTCACGGTGTCCGGGAGAGAAAGATCGTCTTCCTGCTGACAGCCACACTAGGAGTGTGCGGTGGCCAGCTCCCCTGCGTGCTTCAGCACTAAAAGAGCATTTCTCTGAAAGAGCAATTTCTCTAAAAGAGCAACACGGGTGATCGCGTCTTTTTAAAGATGTCTTTTCACCCGTGCGTTTCTGGGTGTGGTCGTTTCCTGGCGCCTCAGGACGGTCACGATCGCTTCCTCACGTGTCTGGGCATTCAGCACGCTGAGGTGGCTTTCGTGGATGGTTCATGTTCTTCTTGCGGGGACATGACCATCTCGGAGTGCGACTCTGCTATGTCAAACATGGCAGAGTCCCTCTGCCTGCCGTGATCCGGCGTGCACACTGGATCCGGTGGAGTTAGAGGTGATTTGAGGATTACGGTGAGGGCTTCCCCAAGTGGAGCTCCTCACCCCTCAAGCACTCCGCAGCCGGTGGAGCTGCCGTAGGAGCGCGCTGGCCACGCGTTTCCTTCGGTGCCCCCTCTGACGACCAGATGTCGATCACCGCATCGGAGGGCGGGCCCTCTCTCTCCGGGGATGACGACCCGGCTGCGTTGCCCCCTTCGGGTGTGGTAGCGTTGTCCGTGCCAGACCCAGAGATGACGGCTATGCTTTCCCGGGCCGCCGAGAATGTCGGGCTCGTGTGGAATCCTAAAAAGCCACCGTGTCCCGATCCTTCGAGGCTGGGCGAGTGGTTCCTCGGTGGGGGTGGCGCTGGTTCTCAGCGCCCCCCTCCGGTGCCATTCTTTCCGGAAGTGCATGAGGAGCTGACAAGATTGTGGAGGGCACCTTTCACTGCCCGAAACACATCTTGTAGTTCTTCCGCTCTCACCACCCTCGATGGTGGAGCCGCTTTGGGGTATGCGGGCATCCCCTTGGTGGAACGGTCTGTGGCCATGCAACTGTGTCCAACAGCCGCTTCCACCCTGCGGGGTGATCCGTGTCTCCCCTCACGGGCCTCTAAGTATTCGTCAGGTCTAACTGGCAGTGCTTATAGAGCCTGTGGGGAGGCGGCTTCCGCCCTCCACGCTATGGCGTTGCTGCAGGTCCACCAGGCCAAAGCACTGAAAGACCTGCACGAGGGTGGTCACGACCTGGCAGTTCTACATGAGCTGCGTGCTGCGACGGACCTCGCGCTACGAGCGACGAAGGTGACCGCACAGTCTCTGGGTCGTGCGATGTCCAGGAGCGCCATCTCTGGCTGTGTCTCGATGACATGAAGGAGCAGGAGAAGGTACAGTTCCTGAATGCTCCCGTGTCACAGACCGGCCCTTTCGGCGACGCTGTCGAGAGCTTTGCCCAGCAGTTCTCGGCAGCCCAGAAGCAGACTGAGGCAAACACATCATGCGCCGGAGGAAACCTGCTGCTTTCACTCCGGCTGCAGCCACTCAGCCTGCTCGTCGCCGTGGGCGCCCCCCTGCGGCCGCCCCCGCTCCCGCGCAGCCGCAGCAGCCTTTCACCAGGCAGCGTCGTGGAGCCGGTCGCAGGCAGGACGCCCAGCCCGTCCAGGCCCCCGCCAAACCTGGCGGCAAGCGCAAGTGCAAGAGGCCCTGGGACGGTCGACCCAGAGATGGAGGAGACTGCTCATCGGGAGATGGTGACTGCACCACTCCCTCCCCCGGAGGAGGGCCGGGTGGAGTATCTTTTGTTCATTTTGTTCCGCCGCTGGCCCAGCAGCCAGCGGTACCCAAAACATCAGTAAAGAGCGGTCTCCTCAATCTCCGGGTCTCAAGAGGAGGAGAGTGGTGATCCGTGCATCACAGGATCACTTCCCTCCTCCTCTCTCGCCAGCAGGCAGCGGGTGGTTGCCCAAGAGCACCCCTCCTGCCCATTCGTGGAACCAGGTAAGGGCAGTAGCACTCCAGTCCCCGCTTCAAGTCGTCAAACGCCGGGCTGTCACAAGCCTCAAGCCGGGTTCCTGTGTCTCCTCCCACGCGAGGAGAAATCAGGTGAGTGCTACACTACACACCCAGACCCCGCCCCCTGCCGTCACAGGCCAGGCCGTCACAGGCCCTGGGGCCGGTCCCTGTGTTCCACCTCGCTGCCCCACCGCGGGCATGTCGGTGGGCCCGTTGGCCCCGCTGGTGCGGTCTCTCGGAGCCTGGTTAGCGCTCCCCAGCCCGTCCTGGTGGCTCCTGCGGACCATCAGACTCGGCTATGCGATTCAGTTCGCCCGGCGTCCCCCCCAAGTTCAGGGGCATCCAGTTCACTTCAGTCAAAGCCGTCGATGCCCCTGTCTTGCTCGCGGAGATTGCAGTCCTACTGGCGAAGGATGCAATAGAGCCGGTCCCTCCAGCCGATATGAGGTCGGGGTTTTACAGCCCTTACTTCATTGTGCCCAAGAAAAGCGGTGGGTTACGACCGATCTTGGATCTGCGAGTTTTGAACCGTGCACTTCACAAGATGCCGTTCAAGATGTTGACGCAGAAACGCATTTTTGGATGCGTCCGTCCCCTAGATTGGTTTGCAGCGATCGACCTGAAGGACGCGTACTTTCATGTTTCGATTCTTCCGCGGCACAGGCCATTCCTGCGATTCGCGTTCGAAGGTCGGGCATATCAGTACAAGGTCCTGCCCTTCGGGCTGTCCCTCTCGCCTCGTGTCTTCACCAAAGTCGCAGAGGCGGCCCTTGTTCCCCTGAGAGAACAGGGTGTGCGCATTCTCAACTACCTCGACGACTGGCTCATACTTGCACAGTCTCGAGAGCTGTTGTGCGCACACAGGGACCTGGTGCTCAGGCACCTCAGCCAGTTGGGCCTTCGGGTCAATTGGGAAAAGAGCAAACTCGTGCCAACGCAGAGGATCTCTTTTCTCGGCATGGAGTTGGATTCGGTCAACCAGACAGCACGCCTCACCCAGGAACGTGCTCAGTCGGTGCTGAACTGCCTCAAGACCTTATCAGGCAGGACAGCGGTCCCACTGAAACTCTTTCAGAGGCTCCTGGGGCATATGGCTGCAGCTGCGGCCATAGTTCCGCTCGGTCTGCTCCATATGAGACCGCTTCAGCACTGGCTCCATGGCCGAATCCCGAGGTGGGCGTGGAAACGCGGTACTCACCGGGTTCAGATTACACCGGCCTGCCGCAAGACCTTCAGCCCGTGGTCAGATCCTTCGTTCCTTCGGGCAGGAGTGCCCCTGGAGCAGGTATCCAGGCATGCTGTGGTATTCACGGATGCCTCGGCCACCGGCTGGGGTGCCACGTACAACGGGCATGCAGTATCAGGGGTTTGGACGGGCCCCCTTCTGCGTTGGCATATCAATTGCCTCGAGTTGCTGGCAGTACGCCTTGCCCTGTGCCGCCTCAGAGGGCGCCTTCGGGGCAGGGACGTTCTGGTCCGTACGGACAACACTGCGACCGTTGCCTATATCAACCGGCAAGGCGGTTTGCGCTCCCGTCGCATGTCGCAACTCGCCCGCCACCTCCTCCTCTGGAGTCAGAAGCATCTGAGGTCCCTTCGTGCCATCCACATCCCAGGAGTGTTCAATCAGGTGGCCGACGAGCTGTCTCGAGCGGCACTTCCTGGGGAGTGGAGACTCCATCCCCAGGCGGTCCAGCTGATTTGGAGTCGGTTCGGAGTTGCTCAGGTAGACCTGTTTGCATCTCCAGAAACCACCCACTGCCAGTGGTTCTACTCCCTGTCCGAGGCAACGCTCGGCACGGATGCACTGGCACACAGCTGGCCCCAGGGCTTGCGCAAGTATGCGTTTCCCCCAGTGAGCCTGCTAGCACAGACATTGTGCAAGATCAGGGAGGACGAGGAGCAGGTCCTGTTAGTGGCTCCATATTGGCCCAACAGGACCTGGTTCCCGGAACTCATGCTCCTCGCGACAGCCCCTCCCTGGCCGATTCCTCTGAGGAAGGATCTGCTTTCTCAGAGACGGGGCACCCTCTGGCACCCGCGTCCAGACTTGTGGAAACTTCATGTGTGGTCCCTGGACGGGACGCGGAGGTTCTAGGTGACCTGCCCCAGGAGGTAGCGCTCACTATCGCTTCAGCACGAGCACCGTCCACAAGACGGGCCTATGCGCTGAAGTGGAACCTGTTCGTCGAATGGTGTTCCTCTTACCAGGAGGACCCCCGGAGATGTTCGATCAGAGCCGTGCTTTCCTTTTTGCAACAAGGGTTGGAGCGTAGGCTGTCCCCCTCCACCCTTAAGGTATATGTTGCTGCTATTTCTGCCCACCACGACCCCATAGAGGGGAGGTCGGTGGGGAAGCACGATCTGGTCGTCAGGTTTCTTAGGGGGGCCAGGAGGTTAAATCCTCCGAGGCCTCCCTCCCTTCCCTCTTGGGATTTGGCTTTGGCGCTAAGAGCCCTACAAACTGCCCCCTTTGAGCCATTGCAGTCAGTCGAGTTGAAGTTTCTTTCTATGAAAACCCTACTCCTGACTGCATTGGCCTCAATCAAGAGGGTGGGGGACCTGCAGGCATTTTCGGTCGACGAGTCGTGCCTTGAGTTTGGGCCGGCTGACTCCAGTGCAACACTGAGGCCCCGGCCCGGCTATGTGCCCAAGGTTCCTACCACGCCCTTCAGGGACCAGGTAGTGAGCCTGCAAGCGCTGCCCTTGGAGGAGGCAGACCCAGCCCTAGCTTTGCTCTGTCCTGTACGCGCACTGCGTCAGTACGTGGATAGAACTCAGAGCTTCAGGACCTCAGAACAGCTCTTTGTCTGTTTCGGAGGACAGCAGAAGGGGAAGGCTGTCTCCAAGCAGAGGATGGCCCACTGGATAGTGGATGCCATCACCTTGGCCTATGAAGCACAAGGTGTGCCCTGCCCGCTCAGGTTGCGTGCTCACTCCACTAGGGGTGTCGCATCGTCCTGGGCGCTGGCTCGTGGTGCCTCGCTAGCAGACATCTGTAGAGCTGCGGGTTGGGCGACTCCCAACACGTTCGCTAGGTTTTATAGCCTACGTGTCGAACCGGTTTCCTCCTGTGTTCTCACCTCAAACGGGTAGTGGCACTGAGAGGGCCGGCTCAGAGTCGGCTTGCGGCGTCCTTACGCCTAAATTCTCCAGAGAGTTCCTTAACCAGGCAAACCCTGTTGAGTCCTCCAGCACTCCGGCGTCCGGACACGGCGGAGCGTCCGGCGCCAGGCCTTCAGCCAATGAATTCTTGAAATCTGGTGCGAGGCTAGTGCCCATATGAGAGACCCTGTCGGGATCCCATATGTGTATTCCACGGTATTCTTATTGGAGCCGTGTTTCCCCTGGCGGACCACGTTCTGCCATCTCTAAAGATGCAGCCTGAGCCATCTCAGAGACTTCCATGTGCAAAAGGGCCCTCTGGGTTACTTCACATGTTTGAATGTCACTTAAACCCCCTTTGGGAGGAGGTGACTCCGCAGTGTGCCTCTTCCAAGTGGAAGGGCACGCTTCCCAGTGTTATCCTAGTCCTACTGTTTGGGTTGCTCAAGGAACACCAGTAGTTGACCTTCTCTGTGTAGAGCCCGGTCCTATCGTCTGCCTTATAGGAAGGGTCAGGAGCCCTACACAGGGCACTGGAAGGGGCAGCTCCTGTGGCGTTTTGGTAGGGATCCCAATTTCGTCGGTCATCCGACGTGACTCGGAGTGACCGACTGAAAGGGGAACGTCTCGGTTACGTATGTAACCCTCGTTCCCTGAAGGAGGGAACGGAGACGTCACGTCCCGTCGCCACAGTCGCTGTACCACCGCTGAGCTGCCGGGTCGCCGGCTCGGCTCCTCAGCGAAAACATAATTGATGCGGTGCATCAGCTGCCTCTTATGCTCACGCTGTGATCAGCGGCAGCTGGATGCAATAATCGCATGCCAATGTCCATTGGCTCGTTTAGTTACACTCGAAGTGGATTGGTCTCTCTGGCGAGATCCCAATTTCGTCGGTCATCCGACGTGACGTCTCCGTTCCCTCCTTCAGGGAACGAGGGTTACATACGTAACCGAGACGTTTTTTCTTTTTAATAAATTTACAGACATTTCTAAAATTCTGTTTTCACTTCATCATTATGAGGTACAGAGTGTAGATTAATGAGAAAAAAAATGAATTTAAACAATTGTAGTATCAGGCTGCAACATAACAAAATTGAAAAAAGTGAAGGGGGTCTGAATACTTTCCGTACCCACTGTATATGTGCTGTTTAATGCATTTGAGACGTGTTGTTTTCCTCAGTGCATAACTGACATGTCACGAGTATATTTTTCATCTGTAAATGTTAGAAAGTCATGCAAATTAGTGATGGATCATTCTTGAACGGTTTGTTCTTTTTGAACGAATCTTTAATGTGACTCGGGAAGAAGGAGTCGTCTCGGGGAGTGATTCGTTCATTCGCGCATGCACAACATCCTATAGGCACTGTACTGGAATTAGTTCACCTGTTTCGAGTCTTCGGGTTTTCAAGTCGTTCGTTCATCATGTGACAGCCCCATAAGCTTTAACCAATGCAGTCTGAGACGGAAAGAGAATTGATTAGTTCATCTCTCGAGTCTTCGGGTTTGAGTCATTCGTTCATCATGTGACAGCCCAATAAACTTAACCTATGCAGTCTGAGCCGGAAAGAGAATTGATTAGTTCATCTCTCGAGTCTTCAGATTTTTCGAGTCGTTCGTTCATCACGTGACTGCCCAATAAACTTAAACTATGCAGTCTGAGCCGGAAAGAGACTTAATAATAATAATAACCAACTCTTTATTACCTTTGTTACCACATTCAGTGTTATGGAAAAGAACCATCATGACAGAAATTCACATATTTATAAACTGTAAGAAATAAAAAGCTACAATTTGAGACCAGAAACCTATGTAACTGTAAGAGTAAATAACTATAATAATGATAACAGTACTACTACTTAGGGCTGCAACAACTAATCGATAAAAATCGATTATAATCGATAATGAAAATCATCGACAACGATTCTCATTATGGATTAGTCGGGTCTGCCCACACTGCACGTCCAACTTCAGCCAGTCGTGTCAAATTACAGCACTGAATAACGCATTTCTGTGGCCAAAATACATCTAAAAATAGTGGAGGAAACAGAATGAGATGCTGCGGGAGAAGTACGTGATCCAAGCTGCACAACACATGAGAATTCTTTATTTTAAGCTTTAAGCTAATACATTAGCGTAATGGCTTGCCCTGTCAGGCTCTTTGACAGATGCGTGTGCATCCTCAGCGCAAAAACGTTCAGTTTACGGTCATATCCTTATCTGTAAATGTCACAAATTCACGCGAGCATTTCCATTTTTGCATAAAGTCCCATCCTGACAGTCTGTGTTAAGTTTAAATGACCGAATTACTGATTGAGCGCCAGCGCGGCGGGCGCGTGAACGCGCGTCAGAGAGGGATTAATATTCAGCGCAAAAACATTCATTGTGCTGAAATAACTGTTGTTGAACGTTCAATTAAGGTTTACAAGTCAACATGTAGTGCACGTATTTTATGAGAGTAGGAACTGTAAAGGGATAACTGCGTATAGTTGTCTGAAGATAAATATCAGACGCTTCATAGGCGCCTTTTACAGGATAAAGAAATTACAGTAAACGTGACCGTGATCAAAGAGTTGGTTAACACTGAATTTGTGTTTTTATTCGTCTTTATTATCTTTATTATCTTAATTTTTGATGAAGAGATTTAAACTATAGGCCTATATACAGTGCTTAACAAATTTATTAAAACAAATGTATTTCAGGTTTATAACAAATAATGTAAGCTTTGTGCCACTGCTGCTCTAAACTAACAGTATTGGTGTTTACTAAAATCATTTTTTAGCTATCTGTATTGGTTAGTCCTCCAATATGCGTAAGCTCTTTAGTAACAGTAGGCTATTTCTAATGCTATAATATAATTATTTCTGTTATCTATGAAAGAAAGAAAGATCTATGAAAGATTTTTTCAGATACCCAATTACAGTCAAAAAGTAGCTAAACAATGCCAGCAAGAATGCATGCTGTTATGAAAGACAGGAGGCTATTTTTTTATGTGAATAAAAATGTAGTTTCAGTTTGTTATTTGCCCAATAAATGACAATAACATTTTTAGATTTAAACAGTTCTTTGACAGATTCCTAAAATATTTGTGTTTTCTCTTTATTATGACAGGTGGTCTAATAAATTAAGCACTGTATGCTTTTATAGCATTCAATTGGCACATTTGTTTGCAGGACATTGGGCAGAATGTGGAAGTGTTTTTGTCAATAAAATAAACGAAGAAAATTTAGCGGTTTTTAATCCAATTAATCGATTAACCGAAAAAATAAACGGCCAACTAATCGATTATCAAAATAATCATTAGCTGCAGCCCTACTACTACTACTACTACTACTACTACTACTACTACTAATCATAATAATAATAATAATAATAACTATGCACCCGTTTGTAAGGAAGCTTGTAAATTAACTAATTTCTCTATCCAATGCTGTCACATCACGTGGCAAAAGAACGAACGACTCGAAAGTCTCGAGAGATGAACTAATCAATTCTCTTTCCGTCTCAGACTGCATTGGTTAAGTTTATGGGGCTGTCACGTGATGAACGAACGACTCAAACCTGAAGACTCGAGAGATGAACTAATTAGAGGTCGACCGATAGTGAATTTTACCGATACCGATAGCTAGGTTGGACCACGCTGGTCAATACCGATTAATTAACTGATAGTTTTTAAAATGGATACTGAACGAAAACTAAATAGAGTTTTACTATTTTTAAAAAAGCAGTAACAGTACTGAACCATACTTTGTAAATGAATAAAAATTTTGTATTAATATTAATTACTATATTGATTATTAAAGTTATTTCATAGTTTACTAATGTTAAAAGAAGAAACTTTAAAATGTAAAGATGAAGCCTATTAATAAGAGTAAATGTTGAAATGAAATGAACATACTCTAACAAGGAACAATACTTCTACAGCTTTCATTAATGTTACAAATGGACTCTTATTGTTAAGTAGTACCATTTCATTTCAACAGTCATGCTTAAAGATGGCCATCTTGAAATACCTACACAAGGCCATATTAAAATTACATGCACAGGTTATTGATATTGTATGTGTACTCTCACATTTTATTTGCTGCTATTTTAGAAGACTGCATGATTATCTAATCAAAATATAAAAAAATAAATAAAAAAAATGCAAGTGACACACTGTGCAAAAGCGCAAAAGCGCACTGTGTCTTGGAGAAGTCACGGGTATTACACACACCAGACGCGTCACGTTCAATTCAAGCATAAATGTGGCATAAATGAGTTTGAAGTTCGGTGTTTAAAAAAACAGAGCAAATGGAAAGAGAAAGCGCGATCTGTATTACAGCTCTCTATATGAAGCATACAGACTGTATTAGAGCCACAGAAGGACAAATGTTTTGCTGAAAAATGCACAATACTTAATTTATAGCCTAGGGTGAAGTCATTATGTACATTAACGATGATTTGAGACAAATAGGCTATAATGTTATTTAATGGAAAACTATGTGAATGGCGCTCTGTTCCGCGGCAGGATTTTGTCGGCTGCATTTAAATGCGCGTTTGAAGTTTCCCGCACTGTGCAGCGCGCTGTGTCACATCCCAAAACAAACAACACGTGCTGTCAGTGATTTCCGCCTCTAGAGGCCGCTCTCCTACTATATAATGACAGCAGACCATTCTCAACCACTCCAGCAACAGACACAACACGGAAAACTATCGGCATGGATTTTTGCTGATGACCAATAGTTCCGCAAATCAACTGTTGGTGCCAATTAATCGGCAAAACCGATGAATCGGTCGACCTCTGGAACTAATCAATTCTCTTTCTGGCTCAGACTGCATTGGTTAAGCTTATGGGGCTGTCACGTGATGAACGAATGACTCAAGCCCGAAGACTCAAGAGATGAATTAATCAATTCTCTTTCCGGCTCAGACTGCATTGGTTAAAGCTTATGGGGCTGTCACGTGATGAACGAATGACTCAAACCCGAAGACTCAAGAGATGAGCTAATCAATTCTCTTTCTGGCTCAGACTGCATAGGTTAAGTTTATGGGGCTGTCACGTGATGAACGAACGACTCAAACCCGAAGACTTGAGAGATGAACTAATCAATTCTCTTTCCGGCTCAGACTGCATTGTTTATGGGGCTGTCACGTGATGAACGAACAACTCAAACCCGAAGACTCGAGAGATGAACTAATCAATTTTCTTTCCGGCTCAGACTGCATTGGTTAAGTATATGGGGCTGTCACGTGATGAACGAACGACTCAAACCCGAAGACTCGAGAGATGAACTAATCAGTTCTCTTTCCGGCTCACACTGCATTGTTTATGGGGCTGTCACGTGATGAACGAACGACTCAAACCCGAAGACTCGAGAGATGAACTAATCAGTTCTCTTTCCGGCTCATACTGCATTGTTTATGGGGCTGTCACGTGATGAACGAACGACTCAAACCCGAAGACTCGAGAGATGAACTAATCAATTTTCTTTTCAGCTCACACTGCATTATGGGGCTGTCACGTGATGAACGAACGACTCAAACCCAAAGACTTGAGAGATGAACTAATCAGTTCTCTTTCCGGCTCAGACTGCATAGGTTAAGTTTATGGGGATGTCACGTGATGAACGAACAATTCAAACCTGAAGTCTTGTCAGATCAGAGGTGAGGTGAGCTAATCATAGACTAAAGACCCAGGTAAACAATGAATTAATCTTTTCTGTTTCTTATAGCACTATAGTTTTGTATTGTTTGTAGTGTGATCAATGTTTGCATAAGTAGCAGACGTGTTAGGGAAATAACACGTAACGTTTTAATTATATGTTGCTAAAATGAACAAAATGAATCGAAAAAAAAGATTCGTTCATTTTGCTGAATGAGACTCAAAGGTCCGAGTCGGTAAAATGATCCGAACTTCCCATCACTAATGCAAATATATCCATTTTGCTGTCAGGAGTGGGCTTACGCGAGTGGACGAGTGCTGTTGTGCGCATGCGCGCTAAACAGATGGAGCGCAATAATTCTGAGTCAAATATACATTTTATGATAGCAGTAACTGTAAAGGGACTATTGTAATGGGTAAATAAAATGTAAGCTAATACAGTCCTAATTACTAAGCTCAGATGAGTTAATGTGTGTTACTAGAACGTGCTCTCATGCTTGGTGGTTCGAAAATCGCATTATTTTTCACATAATTTACATTATTACAATACCTTCCTCCCCAGCCTGGCACAAACGGCTCGATTAGTTCCAGGTTTGATGAAGACCCGCCTTCCGAAAAACTAAATGTGTTGTGATTGGTTAGCTGTCCCAGTGCGTTGTGATTGGCGAACAGCTTAGACGGTGTTTCAGTACTACCCCGCCCCTTGCCAAAACAGCAAGTTCGTCAATATTGCCATATCAGTTCAGACCCCGAGAATATTGAACAAGAGGATCGCGCAGAACCTGTGCACGCACGGATATTGCAAGACATATTAAAGTGGTAACGTTATTGTTGTTGTTTTTTGGGCTAAATCACGTTTTAGATAGGATGTCAACAACAGCTTAAAAATAACTGCATTTACTATGTACAGATAAGTGCAACGGTAATATGTATTATGTTTATTGTTCTTTAATTCTAACATTATATCATGAATTGCAGTGAAACTGTTATACAGTTGAATTTATTTATACCATAGTCCCACAGATTTACACTATTTGTGGCGGCATATATATGCAAATTAATTCTCTGCCAGCGGGAGACGCTGTTGGAACGGGAGAGAGTGAGGTTTTCCCGGTAACACTGTACACAAAGCAGAGCTCCGCTCACAAACACTGCTTTATCAGACATTACATGCAAGATGAAATGAAAATGACATCCATAATTTTCTGAAGACAGTCGGTTTCCTTCAGAAATACAGTGATATAAAAACACCCACACCGGGTTTTGATTTTGAAACGTGCATTCAAATTTCCGGAGGTGGGATTTATTTTAAAGGAAAACGCCACCGTTTTTCCATATTCCAATATGTTTTTCCCTCAACTTAGACGATTTAATATGTACCTCTCCCGTCTCAGTGCGTGCACTTAATCGCTCTAGCGCGCGGTGCCACTATGCTAGCATTTAGCTTAGCACCATTCATTCCTTAGGATCCAAACAGGGATGAATTTAGAAGCTACCAGAGCACTTCGCAGCACTTCGACCTCGGCACAGTAATATTGGTTCTATTGATGGAAGTTATTGATGGAGAGGGAGAGGGGAGTTTTCAGGAGTGATGATATTACTGCGCCAAGGTCGAAGTACTGCGAGAAGAGAGAAGTACTCTTCCGTCATACATTATAGTTATAATTTTTTATCCGCTTAGAAAATCGCCACTGTTTATTTTGTGTCACCATACTTACTCGTGTAACTACTCATGTAAACGTCTTTAAATAGGGAAAACACGGAAGTGTTTGGTAGCTTCTAAATTCATCTTTGTTTGGATCCTAAGGAATGAATGGTGCTAAGCTAAACGCTAGCATAGTGGCGCTGTGCACTAGAGCGATTAAGTGCACGCACTGAGACGGGAGAGGTATGTATCAACTCGTCTAAATTGAGGGAAAAACATATTGGAATATGGAAAAACAGTGGCGTTTTCCTTTAATGATATTTTAATGGACCAATTTGTGATGTCACAAATACAGGAAAACAACTTTGTAGTCCAAACGAGCCGTTCGTTGTAGTTCTTGAAAAGGGATTTTTTAAAAACAAAATATCTCCCTTTCGAGTGGACTTTGAGATTTGTAACTTTGTAGATCTTTTTTATGCCCAAACATACACACTACACACTGACTAATATTCAAAAAGTGAAAAGCATAATAGGACCCCTTTAAAGAGCAATGTTAGATTGTAATGTTCTAATGCTATCTGTTCTAACTATAAAAGGTACAGTTGTTATAAAACCAGAGAGAAAGGCTAGTATGTGAGAGAGTCAGTGGTAATATCCTATTGGTCAGTGAGCTCAGCTTAGCCTGACAGTTTGCTTGCCTTGAACCAGGTTAGCTTTCCGGCATAAGTAGCCACAGTGACTGAGGTTGATCTTTGTTAAATTTGCTTTATGGAACCAAATCATTTGACAGTGAGTCAGACTAACTGAAATAAGCTTGGCCTATTTGGTAAACTTGTTTTATGAAACAGGCCTCGAGGCGTTAGAAGTCAGAAGACACATTAAAAGTTAATTTATGATTTGCTGTCTGTCTGAACCAAAGAAAGGCAGCACTCATGCATCTGTTTTTTGAAGCCAGCTTCTGCACCTGATGCGCGGCGTGAGAACCTAACTTCTTTGATCGACCCTTGCGAGGCCTCTTCCGAGTGGAACCCGTCTTGGAAAATATCTGTATGACCCTGACCACTGTACTGTAACTCAGTTTCAGGGTGTTACTGATCTTCTTATAGCCTAGGCCATCTTTGTGTAGGGCAACAATTCTAATTCTCAAATCCTCAGAGAATTTTTTGCCATGAGGTGCCATGTTGAACATCCAGTGTGTGTGTGTATATATATATATACAGGTGCATCTCAATAAATTAGAATGTCGTGGGAAAGTTCATTTATTTCAGTAATTCAACTGAAATTGTGAAACTCGTGTATTAAATAAATTCAATGCACACAGACTGAAGTAGTTTAAGTCTTTGGTTCTTTTAATTGTGATGATTTTGGCTCACATTTAACAAAAACCCACCAATTCACTATCTCAACAAATTAGAATATGGTGACATGCTAATCAACTCAAAAAAACCTGCAAAGGTTTCCTGAGCCTTCAAAATAGTCTCTCAGTTTGGTTCACTAGGCTACACAATCATGGGGAAGACTGCTGATCTGACAGTTGTCCAGAAGACAATCATTGACACCCTTCACAAGGAGGGTAAGCCACAAACATTCATTGCCAAAGAAGCTGGCTGTTCACAGAGTGCTGTATCCAAGCATGTTAACAGAAAGTTGAGTGGAAGGAAAAAGTGTGGATGAAAAAGATGCACAACCAACCGAGAGAACCGCAGCCTAATGAGGATTGACAAGCAAAATCGATTCAAGAATTTGGGTGAACTTCACAAGGAATGGACTGAGGCTGTGGCATCAAGAGCCACCACACACAGACGTGTCAAGGAATTTGTTAAGCCACTCCTGAACCACAGACAACGTCAGAGGCGTCTTACCTGGGCTAAGGAGAAGAAGAACTGGACTGTTGCCCAGTGGTCCAAAGTCCTCTTTTCAGATGAGAGCAAGTTTTGTATTTCATTTGGAAACCAAGGTCCTAGAGTCTGGAGGAAGGCTGGAGAAGCTCATAGCCCAAGTTGCTTGAAGTCCAGTGTTAAGTTTCCACAGTCTGTGATGATTTGGGGTGCAATGTCATCTGCTGGTGTTGGTCCATTGTGTTTTTTGAAAACCAAAATCACTGCACCCGTTTACCAAGAAATTTTGGAGCACTTCATGCTTCCTTCTGCTGACCAGCTTTTTAAAGATGCTGATTTAATTTTCCAGCAGGATTTGGCACCTGCCCACACTGCCAAAAGCACCAAAAGTTGGTTAAATGACCATGGTGTTGGTGTGCTTGACTGGCCAGCAAACTCACCAGACCTGAACCCCATAGAGAATCTATGGGGTATTGTCAAGAGGAAAATGAGAAACAAGAGACCAAAAAATGCAGATGAGCTGAAGGCCACTGTCAAAGAAACCTGGGCTTCCATACCACCTCAGCAGTGCCACAAACTGATCACCTCCATGCCACGCCGAACTGAGGCAGTAATTAAAGCAAAAGGAGCCCCTACCAAGTACTGAGTACACATACAGTAAATGAACATACTTTCCAGAAGGCCAACAATTCACTAAAAATGTTTTTTTTTTATTGGTCTTATGAAGTATTCTAATTTGTTGAGATAATGAATTGGTGGGTTTTCATTAAATGTGAGCCAAAATCATCACAATTAAAAGAACCAAAGACTTAAACTACTTCAGTCTGTGTGCACTGAATTTATTTAATACATGAGTTTCACAATTTGAGTTGAATTACTGAAATAAATTAACTTTCTTTTCCACGACATTCTAATTTATTGAGATGCACCTGTATATATATATATATATATATATATATATATATATATATGTGTGTGTGTGTGTGTGTGTGTGTGTGTGTGTGTATATATGTATATGTATATATATATGTATATGTATATATATATGTGTGTGTGTGTGTATATATATATATATATGTATATACTATATATATATATATGTAAATTACTACTTAACAAAATAAAACAAATCAAAAACAAAAAACTGCTTCATTATAATCATAATCATAATCCATAAAGATGCATTTCTCTCTAAAGGCGCGTCTAATGAGGAGATGGCGAGTCAGGATCGGCAACTTCATCCTTGCTAAACGGACTCAGAAAACACTAGTTTATTAGTAAATAATTAAAATTTCTCCTTACTATTTCCCCCAGACACATTCATGGTAATTACTTTAATTACTGGGGCTTTGCGGCAAGCATTAGCCTATTGCGTGCATTTGAACGCAGAACATGACGTGAAAATTGGCACACCCAAACTCAGGCCATCCACGATGTTGATGAGTTTGTTTCTTCATCTAAACAGATTTGGAGAAATGGATCATTATTACATCACTCGCTCACCATTGGATCTTCTGCAGTGAATGGGTGCCATCAAAATGAGAGTCCAAACAGCTGATAAAACATCACAATAATCCACAAGTAATCCACACCACTCCAGTCCATCAATTAACATCTTGTGAAGTGAAAAGCTGTGTGTTTGTAAGAAACAATTCCATCAATAAGACATTTTTAATGTTGCTTCCAGCAAAAACATGAGTCCTCTATTCATAATACTGCTTTCTCCAGTGAAAAAGTCGCCTTGTTTGAATCAGGAGAGAAATATGCACAGATCAAGCACTGCTTACAAGCAAAGCCTTTTCAAAAACAGTCCTGAGAGGACAACGGGGATGGACTTTTTACTAAGGAAGCGTTATTATGGATTATGGACTCGTATTTTGTCCAGAAGCAATGGTTTAAAGTGTTTGTTTAATTAGGCTACTGATAAGATTGGAGTGATTTTACACTATTTATGTGTAAAATTATTAATAAGTAAAAAATAACTAAGAGAGCACCTCCAAACGATCACCTCATGAGTTTAGTTGAGGTACAGTACATGTGATTAGCATCAAAAGTGTGGTTACACTTAACCAAAATCGTGGTGCAAAAATTATGTTTTTGTAACTTCAGCAGGGTAAATATTTTGCGTTCTCTGCAGCGTAAACAAAGGCAGGTCTGAGTGAATGAATGTGAGTACTCGTAATCCGGGGTGAAAACAAACACAGCCCTCCCCTCTGCGGAAGCTCTACTGTACTTTATCAGCTGCTGGTTACTGCCTCCAAGGTGGTTTTGTTCCTCATTGCACATGCAGCCGCATGTCTGAGTCTGTGTCATGTTTGCTCTCTGTGTGTGTTTTGCTCGTTCAGTACGATGCTGCTCCCATCCAGCCTAGCGTGGTGTTGTGCTCCTGTGCTTCTTCATCAATGGTAAAGACTCAGCTCAACTCCAACCTTCCTCACTGTCTCAGTATGGAGGTCCGCGGGGGTGAGACAAGCGCTCAGCCAAAGACGTCTACCATCAAGCCTCCACAATCACGCAAGAAGGAGGATTTCAGCTTTGGCAAAATTTTAGGAGAGGGTTCCTTCTCAACAGTGGGTACAATTTTTGTTTTAGTAGCCTACATGTCAGAAGACTTTGCAATAAAATGTTTATTATTTATTTAATAATTAACAATTTTAAAACAAATTTATATATTTTTTGGGACCAAATAGCTAGTTTAGTGACAGATATTTTTGGTAGTTGAATAACAATAAAGTTTTACGATGGCTTCATTGATTTGTTGTAATAGCTGTACACATTTGAATTGCAGGTTGTGCTTGCAAAGGAACTGGCCACAGGAAAGGAATATGCAAGTAATGGGCATTATATTATATTAAATTATATATATATATATATATATATATATATATATATATATGTATATATATATATATATATGATAATTATTAAATAAACTAAACTGATGTCAATTTGTTTTCCAGTGAAGATTCTAGTGAAGAATCACATCAGGAAAGAGAATAAAGCACACTATGTGATTAGAGAGAAGGATATATTGTCAAGCATAGATCATCCCTTTTTCGTAAAGCTCTTCTTCACGTTTCAAGATTCCCATAAATTATGTATCCTTTTCAGAGTAAAACTGTGGTGTTGAGCTGTGAAACTGTGAAATGAAATCAAGTGTGTGTTTGTTAAACTCATTATTACTTTGTTAAAATGTTCTTAACTTCTAATCCATCAGATTTCGCCCTCAGTTATGCAAAGAATGGAGAACTACTTAGATACATTCGCAAAATAGGCTCATTTGATGAGACTTGCACAAGATTCTACACTGCTGAGATAGTTTGTGCACTCGAGTATTTGCACGCAATGGGAATTATTCACAGGTAATTTACACTTTTGACCAACAATATGAACCTAGAAATAATTTTGTAATGCATTTTTAAATATTCATTTGTATTTTTTAAATTTTTTATTTAGGGACCTTAAGCCAGAGAACATTTTACTGAGCGAAGACATGCACATTCAAATTACGGATTTCGGGACAGCAAAACAGTTGTCAGCAGACAGCATTCAAAGTAACGCACCATTATTAAATATTTCATGGAATTGCTTTGCTCTGGTTGTTGTTTTTTCCTAACGACTGTCTTTAACTTCCTTCAACCCCCTTGTAGGTCAGGCATGAAGTGTTTGTTATCTATAGATACACTCACAACAGCTCTCAAATAACATAAATATGGGACAGTCTATCAGTTTTCTTTGTGCACATATATGAGTTGTCAGCACGGTTATGGCCACTGAAGATATGTAATGATGTTTTGCCCACCTAAATCTGCTCTTAATATCAAGATTTGTCTTCACAGCAAGAGCCAATTCTTTTGTTGGCACTGCACAGTACGTTTCTCCAGAGCTGCTGACGGAAAAATCAGCCTGCAAAAGGTTTTGGCATTTAATGTGCAATATTACCAGATTAAGATGTGAATAAGTTGCATTGAAATTGTTTTATTTTCTGTGATATTTCTCTTTTAGTTCTGACCTCTGGGCACTGGGTTGTATAATATACCAGCTGGTAGCTGGATTACCTCCGTTTAGAGCCGGGTAAGTTACTGATCAATTCAGCTTTAGTTCAATTAAACATTCAAAATAATGTGGTGATGATGCTTTGCACTTCAGCTGAAATGCTGGTGGTTGATCACTGTTGTAATCGCAGTTTTAAAAAACATGGTGTGAAATAACAGGAAGTGTTGGCTTTGGTGTTTATGACTTGTTTGTGTAGACAGTACAGAGGGCTTCTGAGGAAACCCCAACCACTGGGTCACATGGCCCGCTTGCCGTTTTGGTTACATTACAACCAATAAATTGGCTTGGATGGCCGTTGAAAACAAAACACTTAACCACGTGACTAACTTAACCCTTTCGTTCTCTCAGCTGATTCAGAGCTCTTCGCTGCAAACTATTCAGTTGATATTGATTTAGTTCAGTTAGTCATTTACTTTTGTCTTTTAATAGGAATGAGTACTTGATTTTCCAAAAGATATTAAAGCTGGAATATGAATTTCCTGAGAAGTTCTTCCCTAAAGCTAAAGATCTGGTGCAGCGACTGTTGGTAAGAATCTTTGTTTCCATTACCTATCTTCACTTTCGGGCCACACAAGTATGTTGAAGCACACTCATTGTTTTCCTTCTGATTTCAGTCTTTGGACCCAAGAAAGCGGCTAGGATGTGAGGAAATGGGTGGGTTCAATCCACTGAAAGGCCACATGTTCTTTGAGACAATCTCATGGGAGAACTTGCCGGTTCAGGCTCCACCCAAACTGACCCCTTACCTACCAGCCATGGCTGAAGATGATGAAGACTACTATGGCAATGTTAGTTAGATTTATCATACCTATTATGCACAATGCTGTGAAAAATTACATATAAACGGTGTTTTGATTGTTTTTTGTTGTTGTTGTTTTTCTTTTTTGTGTTGTTTGTTTCTTTTTTGGTTGTTTTTTGTTATGTTTTTATTTTATTATTTTTGTTTCTTTGTTTTGTGTTTCATTTGGTAGTTTTTCGTTATGTTCTTTATTTTGTTATTTTTGTTTCTTTGTTTTGTTTGGTTGTTTTTTGTTATGATTTTTATTTAGTTATTTTTGTATCTTTGTTTTGTGTTTTGTTTGGTTGTTTTTTGTTCCATTGTTTTGTTTTGTTTAACTTTTTTCTTTTCTTTTTTTTCTTTTTTTTTTTAAATAGCCTCATACATCATGTTTTAAGAAATCAAAATTGACCACTTATTAAACCTATAAAAACTGGGTTCTACTTTACAGCTAATATTTACGGTGGCCGAGAGAGCTCAACGCACGGCAAATACAAAAAACACCTTCAAATTAAGAAAACAACTTCGTCAATTTTACAACACGCGGTGCAAATTCTCACAACACAACCAAATAAAGAAACGTACTGCAAATAGAAAAAAACACCTGCAAATTAAGAAAACAACTTCATCAATTTGACAACACACGTGCTGCAAATTCTCACAACACAACCAAATAAAGAAACGCACTGCAAATAGAAAAAAACACCTGCAAATTAAGAAAACAACTTCATCAATTTGACAACACGCGCTGCAAATGCTCACAACACAACCAAATAAAGAAATGCACACTTGGCCACCATAAACATTTCATGTTTCTTTGAAGTCTGGATGAAATCAAAATGTATCCTATTTACTTAGCACACATTACTAGTCTTGTGGTGAACAAATAACCCGTGCAAGTTAATCCACTGAAAATTACTTTGTCTTCGTAATATCGTCAAAATCTGAAAATTTGCTTCCCATCTAGAATGGTGTTTCTTCTAATGACGTCAGCTTGACGGCTTGTGCAGAACATCCTTATACCGTCTCCTCTGACCGTCAACCTGCTGTGAGCTAGAGATGGTGCTAAAATCAAGCCCTGCCATCTATTTTTTTTTTTCTCTCATTTAATATTCTTTTTCACTCTTTGATACAAAGTAAAATCGGCCACGAGTTCAGGTTAAATTAAAGTTAAATATTTAAGTGTCTAAAGTCAGTTAATGGTACAAATTGTGAGCTCATAAGTGCAGGCTCGCTGGGTCTTGTGTACTGATTTGCTGTTCTATTTGAATCCCACAGTATGAAGATCTCCTCAGTCAGTTCAGCAGCCTGCAGGTGGTCCCATCCAGCTCATCTCAGATCGTCCCACTGAGATCCTGCAGCAATATTGAGCAGTACATCCATGACCTGGACAGCAACTCCTTTGAGCTGGACCTGCAGTTCTCCAGTGAGGAGAAACGACTTCTGCTGCAGAAGCAAACAAGTGGCAACCCTTGGTATGTTATAACCTTCATTCAGAAATTTGTTTTCCTGCTCATAAACATTCATTCTGGTTAAATATTAAATTGCCATCCTGTAGTGACCGCAGTTTAAACACATTCATTTTGTTATTACACTTAGTAATAGAGATTATGAAGGCTTGCGTGTGTATATGCTAATAATGATCTTTTTTATCTCTTGCATTTCCTGTTAGGTGTTTTTATAGTATGTTGTAAAGTGAACTCTTGATCATTATAGTTCTGTTTTCAACAACACAAGTAGCACTAACTGCCAGCTTGTTATTCATTAACATCTGCTATTTTTTTCTGTATTAAAGGCACCAGTTTGTTGAAAATAACTTGATATATAAAATGGGACCAGTTGACAAACGAAAGGTAACATTTTTTCTCCCTGGTTCTTAATCTTTTATGGTATCTAGAGTGAAAAACAGGTGCATGGTTTTCTTTAATTTTTTTAAAGAGTTGAATACGAAAACAAATAGCACCCTCTTTTGGCTGCAGTTGGTAATGACAGTAAATGTTTTTGACCCTTTCTTGTTTGTCATTTTTCACAGGGACTGTTTGCTCGACGCCGTCAGCTTTTACTGACAGAAGGGCCACATCTATATTATGTGGATCCAGTGAATAAAGTACTAAAGGGGGAAATTCCATGGTCTCCAGAGTTGCGTCCCGAGGCCAAGAATTTCAAGACATTTTTTGTCCACACGGTAAAAATTCTAGTATCTTTTTTATTACATTATAATATAGATACATAAGTAGTTTTATATATAGATATTTCTATAATTTATTTGTAGGTTATGATGTTATAGTTATTTGACTAATAGTTGCCTTCTCTAGAAGCTTTATGGATGGTATCAAATGAATAGTTAACCCAAAAATGAAAATTTTCTGAAAACGTACTCACCCTCAGGCCATCCAAGATGGAGATGAGTTTGTTTCTTCATCAAAAACAGATTTGGAGAAATTTAGCATTACATCACTAGCTCACCAATGGATCCTCTGAAGTGAATGGGTGCCGTCAGAATGAGAGTCCAAACAGCTGATTAAGACATCACAACAATCCACAAGTAATCCACACGAATCCAGTCCATCAATTAACATCTTGTGAATCAAAAAGTTATGTATTTGTAGGAAACAAATCCATCAAGATGTTTTAACTCCAGTGCTCTATTCATAATATAGCTTTTCACTTCACAAGATGTTAATTGATGGACTGGAGTTGTATGGATTACATGTAGATTAATGTGATGTTTTTAGCAGTTGTTTGTTCTCTCATTCTGACGGCACCCATTCACTGCAGAGGATCCATTGGTGAGCAAGTGATGTAATGCTAAATTTCTCCAAATCTGTTCTGATAAAAAAAAATAAAAATAAAAAATAAAAATAACTCATCTACATCTAGGATGGCATGAGGGTGAGTACATTTTCATCAAATTATCATTTTTGGGTGAAGTGTTCCTTTAAATGTATGGTACTTTGATAAATGCATCATACTGAATGATTACTAAATGTAATTTATATGACGTAGTATTAACATGGTACTCTAAGGTTACATATCCAAAGAAAACATGGTAATATCATGGTACTTCTTGGGACTTTGCTAAATGCTGCTAAATCTTTTCATTGTTTTCTCATATGCAGCCAAACAGGACATATTATCTAATGGATCCCAATGGTAATGCGGACAAATGGTGTAAGAAGATTCAAGAGGTGTGGGGAACAGTATATCACTAATAAGAGACTACTGGCATGCTGGGGCATCAGAAGACCACTGGAGTCAAGGCAAGTCTTAGAGGTCTGAGTCCTTCACCATTCAACTACCAATCAGGAAGTCAACTGTGCATTTAGTGCATCAATATTCCTTCTTGAAGTAAAAAGTTGTTTTGCTTACAGTGTTTTTGTCATATTTAGCAGGTGTAATATAAAATCAAAGATTAGTAAAACTCAGCAAACCCAGAATTTGTACAATATATATATGTGTATGTAGATATGTATATACATAGGAGGTATCCCAAAAGCTTGGGGAAAAAAAAAAAAAAACACTCAATCTGTTGCCTTTTAAAATAATAAGGATAGCTATTGAGGACACTCAAATGATCCTACAGGTCAAGTACATATTAAATTGATACACATATCATTAATATATTTATATTTATTCTCCAAGTCATGTTGTTCAGCTGTATAATATGATATTACATGTAATTATCATCATCTGAAAAAGAATAACTTTTGAGCCGTTAGTATAAAATTTACCCAGCAATGGATTTTTTTTGTGGTTTCACATTTGAATCTTGCACTGGGTTCCTTAAATCTGCTGTTTATATTTGTTTTTTTATTATACTTTATTTATAAACATTGGTTTAGTTTGAAAATAAGTACTTGATAAGGTACGTTACACAGTATACACAGCAAGCGAGCAGCATTAGGTGTTGCGACAAAAGCCGGGTCACTCTCTTGCAGTGTAAATATGGTGTTATAGCTATATGGGAATTGAGCTGTGAAGAGAATCGCAACTGTAAATAAGGGCCGTGTTTGCAGATTCAGTTTTTGACCACTTTATTGTACATTTAAAAGGATGTTGGTCCAGCACATACAAATGAAAATGCTGTAACTACAAGTGAGAACCAAGCACAGAAGTGTGTTTTTCTTCTTCTGTTGTGTTTTCTCCTTGCATTTTTTGAGGAATTGTTCAATCGTGTATTTATAACTCGACTAGGTTTGTCAGCGAATATAACTGTGATGTACAGATGATGTATTATTCAGAAAGTAACAGTGTTACTGGATTTGCACCTTGTATAATTTTATTCTTATATACGATCATTTGCTGGCAGCGGCTCAGCCTGTAGTACCTAATATTATTTAAATTCTAATATTCAGAGATTTTAATTGACTCATGTTCAGGGGCCACGTGTTGTAAATATTGAGATGTAAAGCCTTTGAATGTAAATGATGGCTGTAATATTTTGCAAGATTTTTATGTGTCCTAATCAGGTCACTTAAATTATATCAGATTCTATGTTTATGCCCTTTGGGTTTCTGCGCACCTTTAATGATACTGAAGAATGTCCAGGAGAAAATCATGTTAAATCTCATAATAAAAGTGTATATGAAGAGTAACATCTTTCTGCTTGTGTTTCTGACAGAGTGTTGGTAGCATGTGCGAGACAGCAGTGCTAAGACAGTAGCTCCCAATAGACTTTCCATGTCTTGTACATTTGGCTCTCTCATGCATGCTGGCTGTTTACATTTCTCAACATCTTGCAGCGCTGAAATAAGGTCATACCGAATGAACTCACCTATCAGCTTTCCAGGTTTTAGGGAAACATGCAGTAAGAGATTGTCCACAACAGCTATGAGAAACACAGCTCACTTTATCCTGTAGCAATAGCAGGACCATCAAGTGATGATAAATGCCTGCTGTTCACTCTACTGTCTTTTGTATTATCAGTCTTCGCATGGCTCACTCAAATAATCTTTATTCAATGCTTATTGAACATGAGAACACAATCATGCACACTCTCATGCCAGTGTTACTGATAAATGATCTGATTAAACCATAGAAATATAAACTAGATCACTATACTTATCTAAGCCTTTGAAATATGAACAGTTCTTCTTGTGTTTGTCAAACTAAACCACTGATATATTAAATGTTTACTGGTGTTTATCTTATTAAACCAAAGAAATACTACCTATATCATTATGGAAGCCTGTTCTCACAGAATAAGAAAAGAAAATATCGCTTTTGTAAATCATAATTATAACATAAAATAAAATTATGACTAAGACGAAAAGTCAAAATGTAGTCAATTCAGCTTTTACAATTGTATCTCATAATTTTGACGTCTGTCAATTATCACTTAGTATATCATAATTATGACTTAGTTCCTCATAATTTCACATTTTTGTCATATTTTACCTTTTATCTCATAGTATTTTATAATTATGACTTTTTATCTTAGAATTTGACTTTATCTCACGATTTTTAAGTTTAAGTTTACAGTAAGTTGACAGACATTTTCTTTAACCCTAAAACACAATGCACTTTTTACATTCTGTGTCATAATTGATATTTACCATTGATGTAATTTATAATTTCAGCTATTTATCTCATAATTATTACTCTGTGGCCCGGTTTCACAGACAGGGCTTAGACTAAGCCAGGATTAGACCACAGTTCAATTAGGACATTTAAGTATTTTTTTTTTTTATAAATGTGCTTAGGAAAAAAAAACATTACTGGTGTGCATCTTGAGACAAAACAAAGGCACTGATATATTTTAAGATCAGTCATTGCAAGTTTCTTTCAGTTGAAACAGCTCAGACTTACATTTTAGGCTAGGACTAGGCTTAAGCCTTGTCTCTGAAACCGGTGGTGTATGTAATAATTTTTACTTTGTATGTCATAATTCGCTTTTTGTCACATCATTTCTACTTTTAAGCTATGACATAATCACTTTGTTAAGATCTACCAGCATGATTTTTCAATGACGTCCTTGTCAGTCCACTTCTGCTTTAATTACATAATTTCTTAGAACTAAGAAATAAGAAGTTTGAAAGAAAAAGGAAAAGAAAAAAGAAAATTCCTGTAGGCAAGGGAATGAAAAGTCTTAACAGTTTGAATTATTAAAAAAAAAAAAAAATGATGGTTGCGTGTCAAAACTTACCGAGCTGCCTATCTAGGTATAATTCTAGGGCATCGCTGCGCGCGCAGCGTTCTTGTGTGCAGTCTGGATAGTCAGCACTGTGTGTTTGGAGACGCAGCCGGCGGTGTATTTGGCTGGGATGGGCGGGCTCAGCAGCTCTCAAACTCCGCACACTTCCTGCTCTCGCTCAGTCCCATCATCAGTGAGGCAGCGGGAGCGCAGAGGAGGGATGGCCGAGAAGAGCCCTGACCCGAGCGGCTCGAGCGCCCGCAGGTGTCCCGCTCTTTCTCCAGGAGAGAGACCGCACCCGTCTGCAAGCGGCTCGTCCAAATGGGTTCGTCTGAACGTCGGCGGCACGTACTTTCTCACGACGAGACAAACGCTGTGCAGAGACCCGAAGTCTTTCCTGTACCGCCTGTGCCAGGCCGACCCCGACCTCGACTCTGACAAGGTACCTATACCTCGAGCATGACAATAAACACTAACCGCCACTTCGCTTGTCTGGGCTTTAAACAGTTCGGTTAACCTGGACAAAAACTCAAATCACGGGTCTGCAGTGTTTCATTTCGCTATATTGGTGTGTTTTAATATTGTAGCTAGACGGCTAGCTGGTAAAGTTACAGTGAATGGAGCTCCGCTATACTAGCTTAGCCTAACTGATAACACTTGATGTAACGTTAGCTTGTTCGGCAAACAAAGTCAGCTCTAGACTGTCAGATCCTAGTTAAAGAGGTCGTTTGCAGTATATTTTAAATAGCTTCAGCTTGTTTAAGTCTTTAATGTTGCAATACGAGAACACCTAGTCTGTAATCCTTTATTAGACTGCTACGTTATGTTTCATGTCAAGTGCTAACTGAAGAACTTAATACTAGTGTTGTTCTCACTAAACCATAAGTAATAACTACTAATGCTTGTCCAAGTAAACCTTATATTACTAAGATTAGTCTGCCTGGAAACTTCGAAACTAAGTGACTAGCTATATTGGTAACACTTCACAAGACTGTTTAAAAGCATTAGTTAACTTGAACTAATAATGAGCAATACTTTTACAGCATTTATTGTACAATTGTATATTTTCACAATAGCTAACAATTCATGTATGACAATTAACCAGGATTATTAAATGCTCATTGGTAGTTCATAATATCTACATAATTGACTAATGCTATGGTATCTTATGTGAAGTGTTACCGAAATATAAAGTATTTTTACTACTGTTTACCTCAATAAGCCAAAGATATATTAACAATTGTGTTAAAATTGTGTTATAAACCAGTTAAACTATTTTAATAATGTTCATCAGATTAAAATGTAAAAATATGAACTGTATTAATATTAATTATCCTATTAAACAAAATACTTTTGCGAGTGTTTATCTGGAGTAAACGATGAAAACATTGGGTTGCTGGTCAGTTTACTTTTTTTATAAATAAATATTTAAAAGTAGGGAAATAATATAGGTTTTTGTAATTACAGTTTACATAGTTTACTAGTACTATGTTACTATTTATTAGTTTACATATTTAAGGTTTTCATTCCTATATTAATTTTTTTTTTTTTTTAATTGCTGGCAAAATGGTAATTAACTAACTGAATAATGATGTGAATAACTAACTGAATAAATAACACTTTTAATACTTAAAACACACTATACTTGAGAGGAACTGATCCAGAATAGAATTGGCAACCAATTAAACTGGTTTAATTAGTGCTAATATATGTTATGCACCGAGTTTGATTATCTATCATGTCAAACAAGTATATTGGTCTTTTTAATAAATCGTCTAGTTTCTTCTTTGTGACAGAAGAAGAAATAGGGTTGTCTGGATGCTTTAAACTTTTAAAGGTCAGTATGCATCATTTATTAGGGCAACGACAGTTGAAAGCCGCTATAAAAACAAAGAATTTCTTCTGTCCGTCGGCTTAGTCAAAAATATTTCTTACAGTTAAAGAAGTTTTCATTGCAAAACAGAAATTGCGTGATTTAACTGTAAAGTTTCACTTGCCAGTTGCTTTTGTTTGAGCGTAAACGTGGAATAAAGCTCACTTTTCTAACCTCAGTATTGATCCGTGGTAATGATGTTGTGCTGCAGATGGATCAGAGTCCCTATGGGCTCTGCAGCATGTATGTTAAATGTCAGCCACACCTTGTCTTAACAGACACTCTTCAGTACTGATACTGCTTTAAACAAACCATCTGGTGAGCTGCAAAGTCATTTAAGCCTGATTTAATAATCCACATTTGAATAAATAATGTTTATTATGCTGAAATCCTTTGGAGACGAGTCTTATGATACTAACAATACTCTTTCCTCATCCAGGATGAAACCGGTGCTTATTTGATAGACCGCGATCCCACTTATTTTGGTCCGGTACTCAACTATCTGAGACATGGAAAGCTGGTGCTGAACCGAGGCCTAGCAGAGGAAGGTATGATGGGAATGCCATCATGAACTTTAAGATATGTCTGAACGTGCTGTTAGATTTCTTCTGTTTTCGCACTGGCAGCTAAATTCAGATGAAACTTGTTTGTGACATGTTCTTGACGTTAAGCTGTTTTGTTAATGATATATGGTTTTTGAGTAAATATTTCATCTGTTTGATCCTTCAGGCGTGCTGGAAGAGGCTGAATTCTACAATATCACTTCACTGATTAAACTGGTCAAAGACAAAATCAGGGAGAGGGATTGTAAGACGGCTCAGGTAGGTCAAATTTGGAACTTGAATGCAATTTAGATTTTTTTTTATTTTTATTTTAATATTATGCTACTTTACTTATCTAACAAAACTTTAAGTATATTATTGTGTAAAATTAGAAAAATATGTAAATCCTCAAAATATAGAAAAAGAGTGCTGCAGGGGTATACAAATATACTGTATATCTACTTGTGCTCATTGGAAACATGAAAGATAACTCATAAATGGAAATTAAAAAAAAAAAGAAAAAAAAAGATATTCCAAAGAAATAAAAAACCTTGAGTAAAAAAAAACATTTCAGTGGTTTAGCTCATATTTATTAAAGGCTTTATTTATTTATTAAACAGATTATTTACACATTTGTTCTGTTCATGTTTCATAAATGAGGCCCATTGATTTCAAACATATTAACTTGGGTCATTCTGCAGACCTTTCTTTTACATAGGTTCATCTTCCACGGCATTTCCAGGTCCTTTCAAAATATTCTTGCAGTATCCCATGACAAATGTGTCCTCTGAAATCTGCCCTCTCAGCTTAATCTGATGACATTTGTGGATCTGCAGGAATGACAGTCATTTTGCAATTAAATCAGAGCACTGACAAAAAATAAAAGAAAAAAGAAAGAAAAGGTGTGCCTTGCCTCTTCATATAGTATTTTTCTGTCTTCTCATATGCTTTTCCTCTTTTTTTCAGCTCCCTGTGAAGCACGTCTACAGAGTCCTGCAGTGTCAGGAGGAGGAACTGACACAGATGGTCTCCACCATGTCAGATGGCTGGAAGTTTGAACAGGTGATTAGAAACACAAGAGAGCATTAGGATTACCCTCTTGTTTCAGCGCTTTAGGAAAACTGTAGAATTTTATTTGGGGATGCACAATATACTGGTACTGGTATAAAATTACAGCAAAACATAGTTGTATTTTTATTTTTTTATTTGTATTATTTTTTTTTTTTTAAATAAAGAAGTCAATACTACCAGTATCACTGTTTCTACAAAAATATTAAGAAGCGCATCTGATTTTAACAGTGTTGATGATAAATTTTTCCTAGAGCAGCAAATCAGTATAAGAATGGTTTCTGAAGAATCATGTGACACTGAAGACTGGAGTAATGATGCTGAAAATTCAGCTTTGAAATCACAGGAATAAATTACATTGTAAAATATATTACAATAGAGAACAGTAATTTTAAATTTTAATAATATTTCACAATATTACTGTTATCAAAATTTTTGATCATATAAATGTGTCCTCATTGATCATAAGAATACTCACCCAAAAAAAAAAAACATAAAAAAACATCATTTAAAAACACTTGAAGACACCTGTTAAATGTAATTTCAAATCGCTATTTAATTTTATTTTTTGTAAATATTGTACATTACAATGTTGTGATGCCTAAATTCACTTGTGACAACTAAATTTTTATTTATTTATTTATTTATTTTTTTTGTGGATGAAATATTTTCTAATGATGAAAACCATTCATCAGTTTTTGCAGCGTAGCTGTGTATATATATATATATATATATATATATATATATATATATATATATATATATAAGTAACCATTCATTTATTTGAGCTTACTGCTGATTGGTCTGAGTTAGTGAACACTGAACAATAGCTTGCAGCTTCTAGTGTGCATTGACTCCAGCTGTTGTGGTCATCAGTTGTGTCTGTTGTAGACAGGGTGTAACATCTTTGATTAATATGCTGTTCTTAAAATATGATGGTCATCTGTGGACATCGGTGATTTAAAGCCAGTGGTTTAAATAAGTGCCTCTGCTGCTTTTAGTGGTTAGACGTTACTTACTGATACAAATGTGGGGATGCTAATTTTACTAAACTTACACCAGTTTGCAAAACATTTTGTGTTCACTTGATGTTTGAATCAGTGTGCTTTTGCTTTCTCTCAAAACATGTGAACCAGACCAGCTCAGGTTTAAACACACTGACACTCATCCATTGAAAATTCAAAGCAAAATCTGTAGCAAATGGGGAAGTTTGCTGTCTTCATGTGGTGTGTAGGTGGCATTAGTCAATCTATGAAGCGTGAGGTATCGGAGGGCTTTCCCCGGTGCAGAGAGTGAGGTGTATGTGCATTCCTGACCTGCTTTTGGCTTGTCCTAATGTGTTGCCTTATGTGGGCAGCAGTAAGGTGACAGAATGCCAGGCATTAGCTGTAAATGTACCTTTTAAAAATGCTGTCCATAGAAATTGCAATAGATACAGTGTTGGGTTGTTGTTTCCATCAACATTGTATGTCATCATCCATCATAAGTTGATTATTTTTAAATAGCTAGATTGGAAAATGCTTGCTTTGACCTTAATGTATTCTTAATTCATGGCCAAAATTTAAAGGGATAGTTCACCCAAAAATGAAAATTTGGTCATTAATTACTCATACTCGTTCCAAACCCGTAAGACCTTCGTTCATATTCAGAACACAAATTAATATATTTTTGATGAATTCTGAGAGCTCTGAGAGCATAGACAGCAAGGATTCTAACATGATCAAGGCTCAGAACGTTACAAGGACATCATTAAAATAATACGAAGCTACGAGAATACTTTCTGTGTGCAAAGAAAACAAAAATAACTTAATTCAACAATTTGTCTCCTCTGCGTCACCCTATAGCACCATTTTGGTGAGTATCACGTACGTAAACAATGTTCTGTCAGCAGCACCGTACACGGAAACGTTGTTTACACTTTGATCTGAACGTAAACAACATATCCGCGTACATATATTACATACGTTGTTTACGTATGTGATTAGGGCTGTCGTGTTGAAGGAATTTCCCTTGCGGTAATTTTGAGTGGCTCAAAAGCACGGTATGCGGTATTATCGCCATATATGTATGTATATGTAATTTATGTAGTTTCATTGTTGCGCCACAAGGTGGCATCAAGGGACTGTCTTTGAGTGAGTCTTTAAACCGTTCTTTCAACTACGCGTTCAAAAACGCTGATTCATTCAAAGAAAGATGTAATGAAACACGCTGTTGAAATCATTTTAACTTTGAGCGCCACTTTTAAAGGCTCAGCTGACCAGCAGAGCGTCGATGCTCAGACAGAGATTTTGCTTTCCTTGGACGACAACCTATTTTCAGAAATATACAAGACTCAGCCTGAAGGACAGACGCAGGTAATTGCATGCGCTCAGTCGATCTCTCTCTCTCTCTCTCATTCGCAGTCTGTTAGGCTTAAGTGAAAATCTACTGAGCCTTTGTACAAATCAGCATGGTACACATTGTTATCATTACTAACTTATTTAATATTCAGTACACATGCACGAAGTGTAAAACGAGAAGGGCATAACCTTACGAAAAAAGAAAACAAACAAATATCACGGTTGCTGTGGCTGTTGCATTCCTCTGCAGTTATGCTCGTCAATAGCGCGGTATTGCGATATTGTGGTTATCGCGACAGCCCTATATGTGATACTCTCCAAAATGGTGCAATAGGGTGTAAAATCCTTAATGTAAAACAATGAAACAAGTGTATATTATGTTAGTATAGTGATGCATGATATTTGCTTTGATAAATGTGATGTTTGCTTTGAGAGTGCAGTCTGAAATTTTTAGCACTGAGATCGATATCATCTAAGGGCATCTAGGAGCAGTGGAAGTTTTTATTTTTGGAAGTTCGCTTTTATTTGACTAGCATGCTAAACAGTGTTTGCTTTTATTTTTGCATATCCATGCTCTTGTGGTGGAAGGGTAAGGCACAGAAACAAAGTGAAGCTTTTACGCTTGGGGTGTTTGAGGGACAAGCTGTAATTTGTGGTGTGGTGGGCGGTTAGGTGCTCAAGTGAGTTCATCTGTAGTCAGTGGCAGGTGTGAGGAAGTGTCTGGAGTTCAACAGCCTGTGGTGAGTGAAGCATCTAAGGGAGCGTCTGGTGGCTCAGTTTAATCACTAACTAGAAACTGAAGATACAGAGGAATCAGTACTCGAGTAGAGTCAATGATCGCCTTCCTGAGATGTTGATGCTCCTGTTCAGAGTCTAAACCAGGGGTGTCAAACTCAGTTCTTGGAGGGCCGGAGCGCTGCAGAGTTTAGATGCAACCCTAATTAAACACACCTGATCCAGCTAATTAAGTCATTCAGGCTTATTTGAAAACTAGATAGTTTGTGTGTTGGAGCAGGGTTGGAGCAAAACTCTGCAGGCTGCGGCCCTCCAGGAACTGAGTGTGACACCCCTGGTCTAAACAAAAGATTGGTTGTGAATAATCTGTGATGGATTTTACTGATTCTCTTCATCTCGCTTGCCCACTTGACTTTTTCCGTAATATTGCTCAATGCGACACATACATTGACAAATCATCTCTTCTTTTTCCCTTTTCCCCCACAAGCAAACACTCATGTTGTCATGATTAGAGTTTGTTTCCTTACACCAAAAGATAAACAAGTGACTTTCAAATTGCATTTTTTGCTTTGGAATATAATATAAATAATTTATTTAGCATAGTTAAATGAGCAGAAATAATTTTAATTTAAGTACAATTTAGTAAAAAAAAAAAGTAATACCATGATGTACTAATATTTGCAATGCAATTGAATTCTCATACATATATTAGTATACACAGTGCCACTTGAAAGTTTGTGAACCACTTGCAGAATCTTGCAGAATCTGTGAAAATGTGAGTAATTATATATACCAATAAACACCCCCCGGCTCTTAATGCATCCTATTTCCTTCAGGACCATCAGTGAATGTTTGAACCTTTAATAGTTGTGTTTGAGTCCCTCAATTGTCCTCAGTGTGAAAAGATGGATCTCAAAATCATACAGTCACTGCTGGAAAGGGTTCAAATATGCAAAAGATGCTGGAAACCTGAAGATTCCGCAGGACATGGAGGTTTTTCTGAAGAACAGTGCTCAGTTTAACTGTTCAGAACAAACAAGGGACTCATGAACAACCATCACAAAACAAAAAACAGTCGTGGATCATCCAGGTAACCACACACAGTATTAAGAACCAATGGTTCACAAACTTTTGCATGGGGTTATTTTAATAATTTCAGCTATTTTTTATTTTATTTTTTGTCTTGTGGACTAGATGTAAACATCTTTTATGTAAAATATCTTACTCAGGACAGTACTAAGTAAAAAAAATAACATGCACTTTGTATGATCTCTCTTATTTTGATAAAATTACTCACATTTTCACAGATTCTGCAAGGGGTTCACAAACTTTCAAGTGGCACTATATATATACACACACACACACACACACACACACACACACACACACACATACATATACAGGTGCATCTCAAAATCGTGAAAAACTTCATTTTTTTGTAACATTTCAAAAAGTGAAACTTTCATATATATTTTAGATTCATTACATGTGAAGTAAAACATTTCAAAAGTTTTTTTTATTTTAATTTTGATGACTAGAGCTTACAGCTCATGAAAGTCAAAAATCCAGTATCTCAAAATATTAAGATCAAATAAAGGATTTGCAAAACAGAAAAGTTCAAGTTCTTTAAAGTATGTTAATTTATGCACTCAATACTTGGTCGGGGCTCCTTTAGCACAAATGACAGCATCAGTGAGGTGTGGCATGGAAGCGATCAGCCTGTGGCTCTGCTGAGGCACTACTGGAGTCTTCAGCTCATCTGTATTGTTGGATCGAAAGTTTCTCATCTTTCTCTTGAAAATATCCCATAGATTCCATATGGGGTTCAGGTCAGGCATGTTGGCTGGCCAATCAAGCACAGTAATATCATGGTCAGCAAACCACTTGGAAGTGGTTTTGGCACTGTGGGCAGGTGATAAAGTCCTGCTGGAAAAGGAAATCGGCATCTCCATAAAGCTTGTCAGCAGATGGAAGCATAAAGTGCTCCAAAATCTCCTGGTAGACGGCTGCATTGACTTTGGACTTGATAAAACACAATGGACCAACACCAGCAGATGTCACGGCACCCCAAATCATCTCTGACTTCGGAGACTTCACACTGGACTTCAGGCAGCTTGGATTCTGTGCCTCTCCAGTCTTCCTTCAGACTCCAGACCTTGGCTTCCAAATGAAATGCAAAATTTTTCTTTTATCTGAAAAGAGGACTTAGGACCACTGAGCAACAGTCCAGTTCTTTTTCTCCTTAGCCCAGGTAAGATGCTTCTGACATTGTTTCTGTTTCAGAAGTGGCTTGGTAGCCCTTTTCCTGAAGACGTCTGAGCGTGGTGACTCTTGATTCATTGACTCCAGTTTCAGTCCACTCCTTGTGAAGATCTTCCAAGTGTTTGAATCTGCTTTGCTTGACAGTATTCTCAAGCTTGCGGTCATCCCTGTTGCTTGTGCACCTTTTCCTACCCAATTTCTTCCTTCCAGTCAACTTTGCATTTAATATCCTTTGATACAGCACTCTGTGAACAGCCACCCCTTTCAGTAATGACCCTCTGTGACTTTGCCTCTTTGTGGAGGGTGTCAGTGATCGTCTTCTGGATCATTGCCAAGTCAGCAGTCTTCCCCATTATTGTGGTATCAAAGAACAAGAGATACCCAGAATTTATACTGTAGTGATCGTCATTTAATGAAACTAAAATATAAATATTCTAATATTTTGAGATACTGGATTTTTGACTTTCATGAGCTGTAAGCTGTAATCATCAAAATTAAAACAAAAAAATACCTTTTGAAATGTTTTACTTCACGAGTAATTAATCTAATATATATATGAAAGTTTCACTTTTTGAAATAAGTTACAAAAAATGAAGTTTTTCACGATTTTGAGATGCACCTGTATATGTATGTGTGTGTGTGTGTGTGTGTATGTGTATATATATATATCTCGTTACCTGTATTAATGGCATCTGTTTGAACTCGTTATCAGTATAAAAGACACCTGTCCACAACCTCAAACAGTCCAACTCCAAACTCCACCATGACCAAGACCAAAGAGCTGTCAAAGGACACCAGAAACAAAATTGTAGACCTGCACCAGGCTGGGAAGACTGAATCTGCAATAGGTAAGCAGCTTGGTGTGAAGAAATCAACTGTGGGAGCAATTATTAGAAAATGGAAGACATACAAGACCACTGATAATCTCCCTCGATCTGGGGCTCCACGCAAGATCTCACCCCGTGGGGTCAAAATGATCACAAGAACTGTGAGCAAAAATCCCAGAACCACACGGGGGGACCTAGTGAATGACCTGCAGAGAGCTGGAACCAAAGTAACAAAGGCTACCATCAGTAACACACTGCACCGCCAGGGACTCAAATCCTGCAGTGCCAGACGTGTCCCCCTGCTTAAGCCAGTACTTGTCCGGGCCCGACTGAAGTTTGCTAGAGAGCATTTGGATGATCCAGAAGAGGATTGGGAGAATGTCAGATGAAACCAAAATAGAACTTCTTGGTAAAAACTCAACTTGTCGTGTTTGGAGGAGAAAGAAAGAGTTGCATCCAAAGAACACCATACCTACTGTGAAGCATGGGGGTGGAAACATCATGCTTTGGGGCTGTTTTTCTGCAAAGGAACCAGGACGACTGATCCGTGTAAACAAAAGAATGAATGGGGCCATGTATCGTGAGATTTTGAGTGAAAACCTCCTTCCATCAGCAAGGGCATTGAAGATGAAACGTGGCTGGGTCTTTCAGCATGACAATGATCCCAAACACACCGCCCGGGCAACGAAGGAGTGGCTTCGTAAGAAGCGTTTCAAGGTCCTGGAGTGGCCTAGCCAGTCTCCAGATCTCAACCCCATCGAAAATCTTTGGAGGGAGTTGAAAGTCCGTGTTGCCCAGCGACAGCCCCAAAACATTACTGCTCTAGAGGAGATCTGCATGGAGGAATGGGCCAAAATACCAGCAACAGTGTGTGAAAACCTTGTGAAGACTTACAGAAAACGTTTGACCTCTGTCATTGCCAACAAAGGGTATATAACAAAGTATTGAGATGAAATTTTGTTATTGACCAAATACTTATTTTCCACCATAATTTGCAAATAAATTCTTTAAAAATCCTGCAATGTGATTTTCTGGATTTTATTTTTTTTTTCTCATTTTGTCTCTCATAGTTGAGGTATACCTATGATGAAAATTACAGGCCTCTCTCATCTTTTTAAGTGGGAGAACTTGCACAATTGGTGGCTGACTAAATACTTTTTTGCCCCACTGTATGTATGTATGTGTATATATATATATATATATATATATATATATATATATATATATATATATATATACACACACACACATACATACGCATACAAACAGATGCATCTCAATAAATTAGAATGTCGTGGAAAAGTTCATTTATTTCAGTAATTCAACTCAAATTGTGAAACTCGTGTATTAAATAAATTCAATGCACACAGACTGAAGTAGTTTGTCTTTGCTTCTTTTAATTGTGATAATTTTGACTCACATTTAACAAAAACCCACCAATTCACTATCTCAACAAATTAGAATACTTCATAAGACCAATAAAAAAAAAATAAAAAAAAAACATTTTTAGTGAATTGTTGGCCTTCTGGAAAGTATGTTCATTTACTGTATATGTACGCAATACTTGGTAGGGGCTCTTTTTGCTTGAATTACTGCCTCAATTTGACGTGGCATGGAGGTGATCAGTTTGTGGCACTGCTGAGGTGGTATGGAAGCCCAGGTTTCTTTGACAGTGGCTTCAGCTCATCTGCATTTTTTTTGGTCTCTTGTTCCTCATTTTCCTCTTGACAATACCCCATAGATTCTCTATGGGGTTCAGGTCTGGTGAGTTTGCTGGCCAGTCAAGCACACCAACACCATGGTCATTTAACCAACTTTTGGTGCTTTTGGCAGTGTGGGCAGGTGCCAAATCCTGCTGGAAAATGAAATCAGCATCCTTAAAAAGCTAGCAGAAGGAAGCATGAAGTGCTCCAAAATTTCTTGGTAAACGGGTGCAGTGACTTTGGTTTTCAAAAAACACAATGGACCAACACCAGCAGATGACATTGCACCCCAAATCATCACAGACTGTGGAAACTTAACACTGGACTTCAAGCAACTTGGGCTATGAGCTTCTCCACCCTTCCTCCAGACTCTAGGACCTTGGTTTCCAAATGAAATACAAAACTTGCTCTCATCTGAAAAGAGGACTTTGGACCACTGGGCAACAGTCCAGTTCTTCTTCTCCTTAGCACAGGTAAGACGCCTCTGACGTCGTCTGTGGTTCAGGAGTGGCTTAACAAGAGGAATACGACAACTGTAGCCAAATTCCTTGACACGTCTGTGTGTGGTGGCTCTTGATGCCTTGACCCCAGCCTCAGTCCACTCCTTGTGAAGTTCACCCAAATTCTTGAATCGATTTTGCTTGACAATCCTCATAAGGCTGCGGTTTTCTCGGTTGGTTGTGCATCTTTTTCTTCCACACTTTTTCCTTCCACTCAACTTTCTGTTAACATGCTTGGATACAGCACTCTGTGAACAGCCAGCTTCTTTGGCAAGGAATGTTTGTGGCTTACCCTCCTTGTGAAGGGTGTCAATGATTGTCTTCTGGACAACTGTCAGATCATCAGTCTTCCCCATGATTGTGTAGCCTAGTGAACCAAACTGAGAGACCATTTTGAAGGCTCAGGAAACCTTTGCAGGTGTTTTGAGCTGATTAGCTGATTGGCATGTCACCATATTCTAATTTGTTGAGAGAGTGAATTGGTGGGTTTTTGTTAAATGTGAGCCAAAATCATCACAATTGAAATAAATGAACTTTTCCACGACATTCTAATTTGAGATGCACCTGTACATACATACAGTGGCAGTTGGTGGCAAATTTTCTAGGTGGGTCGCCACATCCAAAAATTTTAGCATACATCCCAATATGATTTATCCCAGTATAACAAAAAGAAAAGGATTAAGACATGAAACATTTTAAATAAAGAATATTGTTTTACCAAATTCAAGATTGAGGAGGATTCTCACAAAACTATATTTTCTGCAAGCTTTTTTCAAGAAAAATTAAAACACTTTGTTTTTAGTTTTAATAATAATTCAAAATTGATGTATACAGTGCAACAGCAAAATCTGTGAGAAAAATAAATGTTACATTTGTTTAGACCATTTTCTATACATGAATAACTAAGTCAAGCTGCAGTACCAAGCAGGACCACACGGAGATGCCAACAGACCACTATCCCAGTCGCCTTAAAGTCATGTAAATGTACACGGATCTGTATTCAGAATTATTAAACACAGCAAAACACAAATTAAAACAAAGTAAATATAAACATGAATTTGTTGAGTGTGGTGATCTGAAGGCAGCTCAACGTGAACAGTTCCTGTCAGAGTGAATGTTGATGCCAATACACCCCAGTACATAGCAAACTCCTTTAAAAACACGCTTCTTGAGCGAGTGTCCATTATAAAACTCTTGCCAGACATGCGATCATACTGAAATGTGCTCATAAAGCTACCAGAGAGCGCACATACACGGGTTTGTTTATTTGCACGCTAATAATAACGGACTCGCGCGCGTCTAATAATGTAAGTTATGATTCATGTATGTCACTGACCGTAATCGTCTTTACCTCCATTACAATTGTCATCCATCAAAACTTCACTGATAAGATACTGGTTTGCTTTATTCAGCCCATACAGACTAGTCCTGACTTCATATTTCTTCTTATTAGCGGTATGTTTGTTCCGACCAATCGCTGCACAAGTTAAGGTTATGCATGATGACGAAAGCACGTTAGTGCTAGCCCTCCCGGAACCCAAAGAGATTGCATTGCAGTGCCTGCAGTTTAAAAAAAAAAACATCTTTGTATGGAAGTCTATGGGAACACTCGGGGCGAATCTCAGTCTGACAGAAATCGCCCAAAAAGGGGCAGTACTACACAGAACGTGACTCGACGCTGATTGGACTATATTTCCAGAGGCAGAACAAACAGTCTAGAAGAGTGAAAGCTCGCGTAACACTGTGATTGAATGTGAAAGAAAAAAAATCCCTCCCTTCCACGCTTTGGTGGTGCGTCGCCCGATCGCCCTAATGGAGAAACCGCGCCTGTCTGTGTGTGTATATATATATATATATATATATATATATGTATGTATATGTGTTTATTTATTTATTTATTTATTTATTTGTGGTGCAACAGATCACAAAACTCACGGTTCGGATCATATTACGGATTTTGAGTGACGGATCGGATCATTTTTCTGATCAGCAAAAAACAAACAAAACAAAAAAAAAGTTTGCTTTTCATTTATTACAGGGCTCTAGTCAAGTCAAGTCAAGTCGAGCTTTATTGTCATTCTGCTACATGTGTGGACATATAGTGGAACGAAATGTGGTGTATCGCAGGACCACGGTGCTACATATTAGTTAAACATAAGATAAACATACAACAATGCAAGTATAGGAAAAACAATAGAGCTATACAACAGTTAACTATCTGACTATACATATACTAAAAATACTATAACTGCTATACCTAGTTGTCCACACATACACAAACTGAGACTGTACAAAAAACTTTACATAAATACTGTACATGAAATTGTGCGAAAGAGATATATGTACATGAAATTGTGCAGAAAAAATATATATTTTGTACATTATTGTGCAGAAGAGAGATTTTGTGGGAGACAGTGCATAGTGCAAAAAGATTTTGTAGTGCAATGCTCAAGTAAACGTATTATTTTGTAGTGCAATGTTCAAGTAGACATATATTTTCTTAAGAGTCTTTGTGGCAGGGAGTGTTTGTAGAAAGTGTCTAGTGTGCATATAGTGGGATGAGTGCGTTACTACAGGTGGTTTGTATAGCCCACTCACCTGTGTGTAGCACATTCAGAATTGCACTTAGTAAAATTGTCAACAGTTTTTAATGAGTTGGGGGGTGGGAGGGCTGAGGTGTTCATGGTTTCAGAGGGGGACAGGGGGATTGGAGTTAAGAGCTCTCACAGCCTGGGGAAAAAAGCTGTTGAGCAATCTGACAGAGCGAGCTCTAGATCTAGACTCATTCTTCTCATTTTTTTTTTCAACATTTGATTAATCAATGCATGCTGATGAACTTTTATCATAGTTTATAGTTATATGGTAACGAAAGTGTTCAACATTCAATCCATTCTTTTTTTATCAGTATTATTTGTGATTTAAATGTTGGGAACAGGAATTGCTCTTTTCGTGCGCATTCACTTTCAAATTCGCGATCTTGGTGTCACGTTTTACAAGAAAAGATAATTGTCTGTTTTGCTTATATCTATACACCTTTCACTTTTTAAGACTAAAACAAAAGATGGATTCATTGTTATTCTTAATTAAAAAGCACAACAACAATAAAGCAGTAGGCTACAATGACAAACTAGCTTAGGCTACATAACATTTATTAACAAAAACGAATAAGACAAGGCATGGCATAGGACACATCACATGCTGTATTATATACCGACTAATAAATTACAGAATGTTTTGCAAACACTGAAGAATCAAATAAATAATAATATTAAGAAAATTACAGAAAACCTCCATAGTGTAACGTGAGGTAAACCGTAAAGATAAGCTTTTCAAAACGAAAAGTAAAACTAAACTGGCTGTCGCTGACAGGACTTGCATGTTTTTTTCCACAAGAATACCAACATGTTCACCTTCTCTGGTTTAAGAAGCGGTCTTTTACCTTAGTTTGAAAACCAAATCCTCCGTTGCGCTCTGTCTGCAGTGCGCACGTTCGCACTCGTGCTGACGCTGCTAGTATAAACCAGGCTGTACACCTAAAGCGCTCACGCTGAAAGCGCCTCTCTTCACGTGATCAGTGAATCTGACTCCTGCTACAACGTGCCGCGGCTCTGCAGCACACGCTGTATGAAGCAGACGCTTTGGAGCAGCGCAGACTGTACACTCGCATAAATGCAACCACTTCAAATTTTAACTCGCACATTCTCAAAAAATGGTCGCAAATGCATTTTGGCCGCAGTCTAGAGCCCTGTATTACTGAATATTTACTTGAAGTACTTCTATACCACAGCAAAATCTACTAGCTGAACTAATAATGTCAGTAATAAAACAAGAACAATTACACAAATTACAAGTGTAAATGAATACAACATAAAGTTACTAATAAAGTCAGTAACAGTAGTATTCAGGTGCAGAAATGTAATTAATTGTAAAATACCACATAGTGCTCTTCACTGCAGGTAGGCTGCTGTCTCTTTAAGACCAAATGCACGTAGCCTACCTAATACTGACACACATCCGGTTTCTTTCTCAGCTGTTTCGGTTCATTTAAAACATATGCAGTGCAACTTATTTTATTTATTTATTTATTTTTTCCCATTACAGTAACTTCTTTACCACAAAATTAATGTCACTTCAATGGAGGAAAAAAAAAAAAAGAAAGAAAAAGCTCTAAAACTATTCTTTGTTATAAGCAAAAAATATATATTTTTTATTATTTATTTATTTTTATTTTTGTGGTAAAATATGACCTGGACACATTTGTTATATTTGTTTTCAAATTGTTCTCTGTGGTCTTTGATGTAAAGCATCCCATGATTGGGTTCTGCTTTTTACATGTACTCTTTTACACACTATTACCAACAACAACAATATATATCGCAAGGAAGTGTATTTTGTATTTATATCTTATGTAGTCAAATCTGTTCACTATGGAAATACTGTCGTCATGTGTTTTCTTTTCCTCTCTCCTGCCAGTTGGTTAGTATCGGCTCTTCGTACAACTACGGAAATGAGGATCAAGCAGAGTTCCTCTGCGTGGTCTCCAAGGAGCTGCACAATCAGTCATACGGCACAAACAGCGAGCCCAGTGAAAAGGCCAAGGTGAGGCTGACAGAACCCTTTCACAGTCTCCGGTGCGCTCTTCCCTAGTGCCCGGACAGGAATAGTCACTTACGTGCACATCGTAAGAAAATATCCCACAGCTCTGCTCTTCGGATGGTCACATAGCATAACAGTACTCAAAGAGTTGATTAACCAGATCAAATGTGTTCATGCCTGAGTGTTTTGTTTCCATGCATGCCGTGCACACTGAGGATGTGGAAATACTTTTTTTTTTTTTTTTTTTTTTTTTTCAGTATTTCTTGGTGAGGCATCATTTACATATCACTTAAGCTGATAATTAGGTCTCTGCTGAATGCTGAAGGCAGTGGTGCTCGCTCGCTCCCTCCCTCTCTGAATCTCTGTTACTAATGCTCAATTTGACACATGCTGTCTGCCTGTACTCGTGCCTATTAGAAAGCCCTACGATTATAACCTCAGCTCATCTAGTCCGCTTTCTGATCCCAGATAATGATGAAAAACCTGCTCAATATTTAATGCTTCCCCATCAGATGCTGCAGCCATAAGTTTCCTTCTGAAAATCATCTTCTATGGCTTCATTCGGCTCTGTTTCAGTAGTTTTGTGGTAGTGTAGTGCTGTATCAGGTCAACAGGGGTTATGCAAAGTAATAAACACGTTGGGATGATATCACCAAGGCATTGTTGTACGCTTCCTGTGAGGGCCACACAATCGCTTGTACAAATAAGTAAAGGCCTCATGTTTAAGGCTGGGTGATTATGTGGAAAAGTTTTCAGATTTTTAAAGATATTTAGTGTACTTTTTGATATTTATTTGCTCTGCAATGCCTTAATGTTAAATTTTAAACACAAAGTAAAACACAGTAGTAAAATTCTTAGTAAAAGAAACAATCAAGGCTTCTTTTTCTTGTTATAACATAAAGAGATTTAATTTAATTTAATATATATAAAAGACATGTCGTGTGTGTATATGTATAGCTGAAATAAAATAAGATTAAGATTGTTTTTTTTTATTATTTGTTTTATTAAAAGTTTACAATAATTTCTTTTTAAAAGTAATGATGCCAAATATTAAACCTAAATCAAGATATTTGATTCTTCTTTACCATGCCAAATGTTTTTTTGTTTTTTTGTTTTTTACCAAACGTTTTAGTTAACTATAATATTTAATTTGTATTGAATTGTATTGGCATCATTACTTTTTAATTTTGTTTTGGTTAACTTGATCTACTAAAATAACTATAAAACATAAATAAATTCGAATTAATTTCTAAAACTTGAACTCGAATTAAAATTAAAACAGAAAATATAAAAACTAATTTAAAAATTAATAGAAATTATAATTGTATCATGACACTTAACAGATTTTTAAAAAATTTATATTTTGTTTATTTAAATGTTTGTTTACATTTAATATTTTAATTATTATTATTATTTTTTAAAATATTTATTGTATTTATTTTAAACAATGCAGAGTGATGTACAGCCATATATTTACACATTTTAACATGTTTTCAGAAATTATATGTAAAACACTATGGAGGTGTTTCTGTCAACATTTAAGTGAATTCACTGTTGGACTGATTCACAGAAATGAGCTGTCCCTTTTTTTGTGATGAATTTTAAATCATATATTAAATATTTAATGTCTTTCCCTGTTTTATTTAGACATGCTCACTTTCATCATCCAATCCATCCATTAACAGTTGTTCCTCTCTTGCAGATTCTTCAAGAACAAGGCTCTCGAATGTGAAACAACTGTGTTTTATATTCTCCGGTCCTGCAGTTGCCGGGCAAAACAACACGCACCATATCACATCAAGAGAGAATTGTCAAGCGGAATGACAACCTATTTGGAATGGATGTTCTGTTTTGTTTTAGATTAACTGACACTTGTTTGTGCCTGCACAGTTATACTGGACTGTTGTTTCTTGACATCGGCGGCTCTATCTGAATCATTTTGTTTGAAAGGTAGGAATATGCATGTCATTAGTAAGCTGAGCAAAAAGGGCCTCAATCACGTCTGGTCCAATCATGTTTACTCAGGGTCTCTTATCGACTTTCACAAAATATGTTTATCATGTCATTTGTGGTCCAGTGAGCAATTTTGTTCAAATGACAAAAAAAAACAAAAAACACTTAGAACTGTATATTATGCCAGAAAGTTGAACCTTGTTGTTTAAAATTATAATTAAAAGAGTGGAGTTTTTAAAAAAAAATAATAATAAATAAAGTATTTTTTTGATTGAGATTACATAAAGGTGGATTATATATAACATTGACAGGTGAGGAAAGGTGGATTTTTATAGCAATGATTTTTGTTTTAGCGTGTTTGTAAGAACAGATGGGATTATGATTTGATTTTATTTTTTATTTTTTTTTGTCTCGCATAGTTTTTATACCGGAAGGGTGAAAGAACGTCCGTAACAGTTTGCCTCAAAGTTTCCTCACATTTTGTGAGGTTTTACTGTTGCTGCCTTGAGTCGGTTAAAAACAAAACAGAACAGAAAAAGTTTGTCTTCCATCCCCACATTCATTCTACTTGGATTTTGGATAAACTGGAATTATTTTTAATGTTTTTTGGGGGTGAAAAACACCAAACACTGTTGACTTTGTGACAGAGCTAGATTTGGTTTAATTGGAGAATTAAGGCGAAGCCACAAAGGCATTCGGTCTGATTTGTTTTGGCAATACCGTTTCGAACAACGCTTTATTTACATGACAGCGACTGTTAATTAGTGGCGTTGTAGGGCTTATTTTGTTGACACTTTGGTAAGAGATGGAGACAGAATGGGCACTTCTAGAAGAGTGACAGAAATTAACTACATAGTTTAACACTGCAGCTCTTGATTTGCTTTAGTTCAACTTTTTGAAAGTTGATTCCAAATATACATAATCCTGTAGTTTATTTAAAAACATTTCGACAATGTTGCCTTTAATGAACCGACACAAGATCTGAATTTCATGTGGTCAGGGAAATAACACATCACTTTGCTAGGCTTCAAGCATATATCTATTTGACATTGTGTATATAGACTAAAGAGCATCATATTCAGTGCATGTTATTTTTCCTAATCCTCTCACGCACACACACAAAGGGCTTTTACTAGTGGAATACAAGCTATAATTTTTTGCAGAGATTCATCCGATCTCTTAATATTGCCTGATCGAGGCGAAGTTTACATGGCTAGTGTTTTATAAACAATAATACTACACGTTTACTTACCTTGACTATGTGACACCACATTCTAGTTTGGTTACAAGACCTGTATGTTTACATATCCTCTCAGTTACCTAGTTAGTTAACGTCAACCTTGTGTCTTAGGAGCTAGAGAGGAGGTTTGGATTCGTATCGGTGGAGTGTTAAGTTGCTTGCTCACTGAGTCAGTGTCTCGTGAAACGTGCCTCTGTTATGGCCTCCGAGGCTGCAGACAGCGCACTGAAAGCGCCCATCGTCCAGGCCGTGACACTGGAGAGTGGTGGTCATCACTGTGTAGGGCACTGCAGCCCTTAAACTCGCTTTTAATGTCCTGCCTCCAAGGTCTTAGTGGAGAAAGTAGGATGCGCACACTGATGCACCGATCTCACTTCTCCTTTATGTCTGCTGGACTTTGTCAGCCATGGTCTACATTTCAGTTGCCCGTTTACTTAAACTTGTTTCTGATGGGCTCCAGTGAGTTTGCGTAGTTTTTTTTTTTGTTTTTTTTAATTTGTTTTTTTTTTTGTTGTTGTTGTTTTTAGTTTTTTTTTCTCCTGAGGCTGGTATCTCACCTCAATTTTTTTTTCTCTCTCCATTTAAAGCGTGCAATCTGCAAAATGTATTTTGAAAACGGGCAAAAGCAGACTGAATTGTCTTTTGCTCCACTTTGCCACTGCTGTTCCTATACTTATTATTATCCTATAACATGTTTTTGTATTTGTATTTTTTTATGCTTACAATTTGTGTATTCACATAGTATATTATATATGTAATTGCAAGTTACGACTGGGGAAAATGTATATGATGGTAATGCTAGAACCTGGTCAAACTAAATAAACACTTTTGAATTCTGAAAGGTTTTTTTCTGGATTTTTTCTTTTTTTTATACTGATATTCATTCTTTCTGCATTTTTAACCCAGGCTTGAATGCAAAGAAATGTGTAATTTAAGTGTCTTTAGCTGTAGTGACACAACTAGCACAGCAGAGGGTATTTTTAGGTATTTCAGTGTTGGAACAATTGTGAGAACTTTGATCCTAAACCAGCTGTTTTCTTTTTTATATATATATATATATATATATATATATATATATATATATATATATATATATATATATATATATATATATATATATATATATATATATATATTTTACTGCTCAAAACTTAATCAAACTTAAACTTAATAATTAAGATGTTTTTGAAGTCTCTTATTCTCACCAAGGCTGCACTTATTTGATCATAAATACAGTAGAACAAAACAGTATATTTCAAAAAGTTTTCAAAAATACACTATTTGTATTTCAAAATGTAATTTAATGTCAATTTTGATCAGTTTAGTAAATTGTCCTTAAATTTATCGAGGAAAATAAACTTTCTGACATGAAATATATAGATTAGCCTCTTTTTCAGAAGTGTCCTGGCCTTATTGCGACCCTGTTGAATAAAAATATTAATTTATGATTTTCTTTTCCCAAACCTTCGAATGTGTATCATGGTTTCCACAAAAATATCAACATAGATGATTATAATAAATATTTCTTAATCAGCATACTAGAATGATTTCTAAAAGATCATGTGACACTGAAGACTGAAGTAATGATGCTGAAAATTCAGCTTTACCATCAAAGGAATAAATTACATTTTAAAATATATTAAATAGAAAACTTTATTCTATTGCAATATTTATATTTACAAATAAAATTCACATATATAGGGCTGGCAATAGATTAAATTTTTTAATCGCGATGAATCGCACACTTATGAAATTAAGCATATACCCTTTATCTTGCTTAATACATTAATTTTGTCATTATTTACTATATCCAGCGAAGTAAACCAAAAGATTGAAGGGTGATTCTCACAAAACTGTATTTTCTGCAAGCTTATTTCAAGATAAATTTAGATATCTTAAAAATAAATAAATAAATAAATAAATCAATAAAAGGACACTTGGGAGACTCCAAAAGGACACCAAAGAACCAAAAGATATAAGTTCATATAATGATACATTTGTGCACACTGACTAAACACTGCAACATACACAAAACAAATCAAAGCATTATCCTGAATGTGTGGAAACAACGTGAATTTACTGAAATGTGTCGATGATAACATCTGTGCGTCAAGAGCGCTCAAACACAGTGTATCAGACTCACGCGTGCTTACGACTCCTGTACATCACCGCAATCGTCTTTACCTTGATTGCAATCCTCAACCATCAAAATTCAAACATCAAAAGAAGCTGGTTTGCTTTATCCAGCCGAGAAAACGTAGTTTGCATATCATACAATGGTGGGATGTTTTGACGTTACGTTCAGTCTGTATTTCAAACTGCGCGACGCATGAGTGAGCTCTCGCGCTCTTCAGGACAACAAGATTAAAGTCTTTCCGTGCCACGCGCATGTGCCACTCGACATGTCACCGTTATACGCGCATGGCACTCGACCTGCCTCTCGACCTGTCACCGTTTAGAGGCAGCTGCCACCGCCATATGCGCCTGTAACCGGACTCAACGCGACCAAACGCGTCTGCCACTGGACTCCTCACGGTTAAACACGCTCGCCTCGCGCGACCCGTCACAGCTGTATAAGCCGGTCACGGGATTCATTACGGCTGTATATAAATACTCTGAATAATAAATGTTGTTTCGCGTATGGCCGTGCCATGCGCATATAACGGAGACAGGTCGACTGGCATATGCCCGTGGCACGAAAAAAGATTTTACTCCCTCTCCAACAAGAAGAGCTTGTGTTTTAAAGCAAAACACACTGAATTAATAATTCACTGAAAACGCAACGTAAATATCTATTCTCTCCGCCATCTCTTATGTAATCAGTCTGGTTTTCTTTAGCCCTCTTTTGGACTGATTGCTTGAATGGATTCGCTTGCTGGATCACTGGACTGAAAACATTCCCGGAGTTTAGCGGCTTAAAATGATCTGATTGCAAACAGAGAAGCAAAATCGAAAAAAAAAGGTTTAGAATAGAAATTGTTTCAGTAATTTTGCGTTAATTGCGTTAAATTATTTTAACGCGTTAAGGGTTTTGAATTAATCGCATGCGTTAACGTTAACGTTGATAGCCCTATATATATATACAGTGGTGTGAAAAATTGTTTGCCCCCTTCCTGATTTTTTATTTTTTTGCATGTTTGTCACACTTTAATGTTTCAGATCATCAAAGAAATTTAAATATTAATCAAATATAACACAAGTAAACACAACATGCAGTTTTTAAATGAAGGGGTTTTTTTTTATAAAGGGGAAACAAAATCCAAACCCACATGACCCACATGTGAAAAAGTGTTTGCCCCCCTAAACATAATTGTGGTTTATCACACCTGAGTTCAGTTTCTCTAGCCACACCCAGGCCTGATTACTGCCACACCTGTTTGCAATCAAGAAATCCCTTAAATATCCCCTGCCTGACAAAGTGAAGTAGACCAAAAGATCCTCAAAACTACACATCATGTTGAGATGTGTAAGAAATTCAGGAACAAATGAGAAAGAAAGTAATTGAGATCTATCAGTCTGGAAAAGGTTATAAAGCCATTTCTAAAGCTTTGGGACTCCAGCGAACCACAGTGAGAGCTATTATCCACAAATGGCGAAAACATGGAACAGTGGTGAACCTTCCCAGAAGTGGCCGGCCGACCAAAATTACCCCAAGAGCGCAGCGACGACTCATCCAAGAGGTCACAAAAGACCCCAGAACATCATCCAAAGAACTGCAGGCCTCACTTGCCTCAGTTAAGGTCAGTGTTCATGACTCCACCATAAGAAAGAGACTGGGCAAAAATGGCCTGCATGGCAGAGTTCCAAGACGAAAACCGCTGCTGAGCAAAAAGAACATAAAGGCTCGTCTCAGTTTTGCCAGAAAACATCTTGATGATCCCCAAGACTTTTGGGAAAATACTCTGTGGACTGACGAGACAAAAGTTGAACTTTTTGGAAGGTGTGTGTCCCATTACATCTAGCGTAAAAGTAACACAGCATTTCAGAAAAAGAACATCATACCAACAGTAAAATATGGTGGTGGTAGTGTGATGGTCTGGGGCTGTTTTGCTGCTTCAGGACCTGGAAGACTTGCTGTGATAAATGGAACCATGAATTCTGCTGTCTACCAAAAAATCCTGAAGGACAATGTCCGGCCATCTGTTCGTGACCTCAAGCTGAAGCGAACTTGGGTTCTGCAGCAGAACAATGATCCAAAACACACCAGCAAGTCCACCTCTGAATGGCTGAAGGAAAACAAACTGAAGACTTTGGAGTGGCCTAGTCAAAGTCCTGATCTGAATCCTATTGAGATGCTGTGGCATGACCTTAAAAAGGCGGTTCATGCTCAAACCCTCCAATGTGGCTGAATTACAAGAATTCTGCAAAGATGAGTGGGCCAAAATTCCTCCACAGCGCTGTAACAGACTCATTGCAAGTTATCGCAAATGCTTGATTGCAGTTGTTGCTGCTAAGGGTGGCCCAACCAGTTATTAGGTTTAGGGGGCAAGCACTTTTTCACATAGGGCCATGTGGGTTTGAATTTTGTTTTCCCTTCATAATAAAAAAACTTAATTTAAAAACTGTGTGTTGTGTTTACTTGTGTTATCTTTGATTAATATTTAAATTTGTTTGATGATCTGAAACATTAAAGTGTGACAAACATGCAAAAAAATAAAAAATCAGGAAGGGGGCAAACAATTTTTCACACCACTGTATATATATATATATATATATATATATATATATATATTATTTGTGAATATAAATATTTACATTATATTTTTGTTAGTTCTTGAATGTATGCACTTTGCAAAGAAAAAGTGCTAAAAATAATACCAATATATTTGATTTGTTTTTATTATTTTGTATTAATAATACAATCCCAATTAATGGCATGATTTATAACCAGTCTTTAGAAGTCACCATAAAACAACAACAATGCCAAAATCATTAAGTTTAAACTTAACTCCACCCCCCACCTTCCCCACCCCTTCCATGGAAAACCTTGTACCCCTTGTGGCAGAGATGTTCACAAGTCTTTAACCTGGAGTCTGATTCAAGTCTCGAGTCTTTGGTCATGAGTCCGAGTTGAGTCTCAAGTCATTTAATGGCTTGCTAAAAAAAAATCCCTTTCAGAATCCTCATGTATTGAAATCTTCATATTTATGAAGCTGTTTTATAGGCTATAGACAAAATATATGATCTATGATCTGCTTTGTAAAAAAAAAAAAAAAAAAGAGGTGTTAAGATGTAAGGTTAATGTACATCCAGCCTGTTACTTATGTTTTAATCCATTACCATGTTCAAAACAGTTTTTCTGTAATCAAATTCTATAATAAGAGTCCGATCTACCATGACACATAAGGAAATATTTGACACAGATATTACAAAACCATATAAATTATTTCTTTATGATATAAGTCATAAATTAAAGTTCCAAGAGGCGTGGCCTCTATATTTTCTTCCAAGCAAAGGTCTGGACAAAACAAATAAATAAATCAATAAATTTTTACATGTATTGTATTTTTACATTTAGATACATGAGAGGAAATGTGACAAAAAAAATAAATAAAATAAAAATACTGTTTCTGTTGAGGGTTTTCCTACTGAAATACTATTTTAATATTTTACTTAAAAACAGTATCTAAAACATTGTAGCTACAATAATCAAAACGTTCTCATCTTGAGCAGAAAGATAACTAACAGTTTCAAAGTTTAAGTTATATCTTAGCAATCTAACAACAGTTTCCCCAATTATAATTAGGCCTACATTTTTTTATTTTTTTATTTTTTTTAATATTCTTCAGAACATTTAAAAGATCAGAAACATCTTGTTATATCTGGTTTGAATAGTCAGAGTCATAGACTACAGATAAGTAGATAGTAAGAAAAATAACTATATTTGCAGCATTTTTTTTTTTTTTCTCTCTGCTGCATGTGTTTTAGTGAAAGTAATCTATATTTTTGCTGCTCACCGTGTTTCTGTCAAATGCAGCTCTTAAACTTGGCCCCGGCGCATCCAGAGAGCGAGAGAGCGCTTTATTCAAGCTGAAAGGGCTTGAATAAAGCGCGTTTGGCTTTAGATAAAAAATACTAGAGTAGGCTATATAGCACTGAAAGATATTTACCAGAAACAACCCTGAGCGCTTATGTGATCCGCTCCGTTGTTTTGACGCGCTGCTCACTTAAATGGTGCTGCTGTTACGGCTCGCGGTCCGGATGGATGCCAGGGTGCGGATGCGGTCCGCCTTTTGAATTTCAGTTATATAAGTATTTAAGGATAAATGACTCGAGTTGCTTTTAAAATATTCACGAGTCCTTTTCCTCGAGTCGAGTCAAGTCTGGAGTCATTTCAGTTCGAGTCTGAAGTCTATAAAAATGCGACTCGAGTTCGAGTCACTAACTCGAGTGCCCATATCTGCCTTGTGGCCCCCTGGGGGCCCCAGACCTTATTTTAAAAATAATAAAATGCACTATCCACAATGTACAAAGTTAAATCACTTACAAATACTCGTGCATAACAAACGCACTTATTTCTCATTACTCTGTCCTGAACTGATTCTAGTTTGTAGTGTCTTTTTCTATGTTTTTGATTGCACAAAACATTCTGCTCATGCATATCCAGGTGCACTTGTGCAATTTCCCATGATATTTCAACAAGCTGCGACACGCTTGTCTGCCTTGTGTATGTGTCTCTGCTTAACGGGGTGCATTCTCTATTCAGCAGTGTGGGAATGCCCTGTCTCTCTGATGAGTTACTGCACTTTGACTCTTAGCAACAAGCCAGCCAATCCCTCCGTACAACCTGCACCAAGCTCAGATTTCTATTGGCCAAAACGTCAGAAGTGATAGATTTGTTGTGGAGCGACGCAAGAGCTAAGCATTATTACAGAGAATTTGCCCAAACAGGACAGCCCTGTTGCATCTTAGCCTGATTCAAAGCCAGGTATGTTAGAAAAACAGGGCTTTTGTTGGCAAAGAAAGCTTTCTCTCATGAGATAGCATTCTGAATGCGCTAACATTACACGTCTTTTTCATGAGAACTGTAGTCATTAATCTCATGTTGTTCACATGAAAAGGCGTTAAACGACTTGCCTTTGAAATAAAGGAGTCATTTTCTGCTTCTGATCTGGGATGACGTACATTACGCGGTGCTTTGAGAATCCACGGAATTATCACAATCCACAGGGAAAAAAGCAATAAAGATATAAATGAACAGTCATTAAAGGTCATGCATTTTTAATGTGTCCTATATTGAGCATCCCAGCTATTCTTTACTGCCATGCAGAAGAGAAGAGTTGTGTGTGTAGATGGAGTGTTATGCAGGATGGATGGGCTGCAGGGGAAGAGCAGAGAGCTTTCTGTCATAGAGATGCTGCTCTCATGTTACACCAGACCTCAGTCAAACGACCTTGAATGTGTAACAACTGGATCAGCTGTGGCGGCAGGCCAAAACCGATGCCTGATGGTTCACGCTCAGTACTCTTCTTACATGCATTTGTACTATAAATTCCAGAATTAAATAAATATGTAATTTTGAAAGAAGTATATAAATATTTACATAAATCTAATTATCAACATCAATCTACATGTTACAGACAGACAGACAGACAGACAGACAGATAGATAGATAGATAGATAATCTTAATGTTAATCTAAGTATATATACACACAAAGTACTGTGCAAAAGTCTTGAGCCACTAGCATTTTCACCAAAAAAAAAAAAAAAAAAAGGTTTTAAGTCATTTATTTCTATCTTTTGCTTTCCAAACATTCATTTTGCCATGAATTGTAATAATCCAGTAATGACATGAAGAAACAGAACAAACTGAGACAGACTAAATCCAGAAGAACTGTGGCAACGTCTCCAAGATGCTTCAAGAGACCTACCTGCAAAGCTACCTGAAAAGCTATGTACAAGTGCACCTAAGTTAATTGAGTTAATTGATAAATAATTTTTGAAAGCTTCCTCACTTTATTGCATTGTTACACAAGTGCCTAGAACTTTTCACAATACTGTAGCTTTGCAGGAAGGTTTCTTCAAGCTTCATTGACAATTCTTGGCAGACCTGTGTCTGTGTCTGTGTGTGTGTGTGTGTGTGTGTGTGTGTGTATATACAGTAGTCAACATTTGAAGTGGATCAAAACCTTTCATCAAAGTTGTCCTAAAACCTAGAACCAAAATGCGTTCTTGTCTTAGGACAACTTTGATTAACTTTTTTGATCCATTTGAAATGTTGACTATACTGTGTGTGTGTGTGTGTGTGTATTTAATATGTCAACATAATCAATACTTTCTTTTAAGAAAAATTTAGTAGGGTCAGTGCCCTTTTCTTAATAAATAAATAAATGTGAAAATGTCTCTAAATACACTGTCTGGTGTATACTGGCTATGCAAAACCACTAAGTAGGACACTTCTCAAAGCACAAAAGTCAGTTGGGTTAAATCCTGTTTGACAAGATTTTCAAATTAATTTAGAACAGGTTTCTGTGGCGTCTTTGTGACTAATGTAACTGCCTCAGCGCCTTCAGATTTCAGAGCCTCTCACATGGATAACATACAGTCTTAACATTAAGTGTCCTCAGTCCTTTCACTGTCTTCTCCAATCTTTGCTACAAAGCAAAAATAGTCTTTGAAGGAAATTGTATTTAATGTTAAATCTTTCCCACAAAGTTTCTTAATTATTGCCCTCCTCAGAATGGATGAAAGTTGTAGCATTTTTTTAAAATAGGCTAGTCTTTTAAATAGCCTTTAGTTATATCACAGTCATAAACATGATTTACTCAGCTACTAGCCAGTTGCAGTTTTTCACCCAAAATATTCTTAATTTTTGAAGTTAATTTAATAGAATTACAAATTAATAGCTATCCAATATGTGACCTTGAACCACAAAAGCAGTCATAAGTTGCACAGGTATATTTGTAGCAATGGCCAACAATACATCGTATGGGTCAAAATTATCGTTTTCTTTTATGCTAAAAATCATTAGGATATTAAGTAAAGATCATGTTCCATGAAGATATTTTGTAAATACCGTGAACATATCAAAACTTAATTTTTGATTAGTAATAGTCTGTGCTAGTGGTTTTCAAACTACTAGCATAACACTGCATATTCTGTATGTCTCCCTATATCTGACACCCACTTCAGGTCTTGCAGTCTCCACTAATGAGCTGATGAGTTGAATCAGGTGATAGATGAGGGAGACATACAAAATGTGCAGGGCTGCTGGGGGTACCCCAGGACAGGTTTCAAAACCACTGGCTTATGCATTGCTAACTTCATTTGGACAACCTTATTTTCTCAATATTTATTTATTTTTTGCACCCTCAGATTCCAGGTTTTCAAATAGTTGTATCTCAGCCAAATATTGTCCTAACAAACCATACATCAATGGAAAGCTTATTTATATATATAAAAAAATAAATACCCTTATGACTGGTTTTGTGGACCAGGGTCACATATAACATGAGTGAAAGGAACGCATTTAAGGGCTACTTGAGCCTCACTAGGGGACTGTGGAGGTACAAAACCGCTTAGTAAACTGATTTAAAACACTTTTATGTTATTGTCGTGCATTGCTCAGTACGAAGTCCAAGCACTACGACTCGCTAAAGGTTGAGGAGGACACCCCAAATCCATGCTCACCAGGACAGCAGCTACCAGAAAGCGCTGCGGGGCTGTGACGTCACGGGCGCACCGCCGCCCTGCAGTGTCAGTGATTTTAGTAACTAAAGCGCTCGCGGACGCGACGGCCCACCGACACACCACCACTATCACTGTCTGAATCCACCGGACACCACAAGAAAATCGCCGAGTCAACGGGAACACGCCAAAACGTTTTGGGGTTTGTGATGCACGCCGATCTCTCGCTGGTTCGCGCGCATCTGCTGCTGCAGCGTCGGTCTCGCGCTGGATAGCGGTCGCTGCGACTGCTGGATTTAAAACAGACAAACCAGCCGAAGCGTCTCGACTGAGCGCGAATGCATAATATTTAGCGGTCGGAGCGGAGCGTCATTGCCTGGGTGGAGTTGCAGTGCATCGTTCAATTATGCATGAAGAAGCGGCATCGGCTAGCGCACTAGCAGCGCAAGCTAACCACTGTCCCGTGTTATGACCGAGATCTGCATGCCTGCAGCGTTTGATCATCACGCGCTTGACTTTGCTGGTGCTAGACACGATGATCTCTGGTAGAAATTCACTTTTGCCCGTCATTTCATTGACATGGCAAACGGTTAGCCAGGGCAGGCCTAGCTAGCCACAGTGTTAGCTTGTAAAAAAAATCAGTTCACTGGATTATAGACCGCATGCAAACCCTAACGGTTTGCTTTTACTAGAGGGTGCATCCAGTGAGCGAATAATAGATGCGCAGCGAGTAGATGGCTGCTAGTTAATAGCCGGGTTACTGCCAACTTGACAGGTTTTAATATCTGAAAAAAGTGGCAGGCGTGCGCGTCTCACAATGCATTTTCTCAAGGCAACTTCGGATTGTGTCAGTGAAGCAAACACTTGGATAATAGAGGCACTGCCTCCGGCTAGCTAGCTCTCCGTGACTCTGCGAAGTAACATGCCAGATCTTGAGTGGATTTTATGCTCTAAATAAGCTGCCAGCGTTTGCACAGCGCTTTAGCAATTGTAGCTAGATTCTCGCCGGCAAGAGAGGGGATGCCCTAAACTCTCCAAACATGTCCAGCAAAGCTTCGGGCAAAGAGAAGAAGTCCGGCTTCAGCAAGAAGCTGTTTCGCCGGGGCTCGGTGCGCTCCGTGGGGAGTTTCATGAGCAGGGTCCTCAAGACTCTCTCCACGCTTTCTCATTTCGGGTCGGAGCTGCACGCGCCCGAGGGCGACAAGGACGATGGGGGGTTCACAGCCTTCAAGAGCGAGGGCAAGGGATCCGTCGCGTCGGATGACAGCGACTGCGGGGGGTTTCTTCCCCGCGACAAAATCCCCGGAGTGGCCGGTTTGAAGAACCACGGCAACACGTGCTTCATGAACGCTATTCTGCAGTGCCTGAGCAACACGGAGCTGTTCGCCGAGTATCTGGCGCTGGAGCAGTACCGAGGAGACCAGACCGATGAGGAGAAACCCAAGACCAACGGGGTCGTGCAGAGGAAAGGCGGCCAGGACAGAGGAGAGGTGACCGAGCAACTGTCGGGGCTGGTCCGAGCCCTGTGGACCTTTGAGTACACGCCGCAGCACAGCCGCGAATTCAAAGTGAGTTGTGGTGACACACCTGCGAATATTTTACCTATCTGCTGTAATCTAACCGACATGAGTCCTGAGAAATTGTATGACACCTCTAGGGATGTTTTGATGATTCTTTTAAGATGACTGGTGATTCTTGCATCAACTTTACGACCAAACTAGGCACTTAATCACATTCCAGAATATAGCCAATTTTATTCTGCCTTGGTTGAGCATAACCAAAAACAGAAAAAAAAAAAAAAAATTAAAGCTTTCAAAATAAACTAAACCAGTGGTTCTCAAACTTTTTACTCCAAGTACCACCTTAGAAAATATTTGGCTCTCCAAGTACCACCATAATGACCAACATTAAAATACAGTAGCGTAGTAAGCCTAATTATTCAGCTACAGCTATGCACAGTTTTAGTTTTAGTCCTAATAAGAATATGTATTATTGTCGGCCACTTTAAACATTGTAAATACAGTTTGAACATTAACACTGTATTGTGCTTACATACAGGTAAATAACTTAAATGATTAAATAAAAACTGTACTTAAATGTAAAGTAAAAAATGTACAGTACTTGATCAAAAAATTAACACAGGCACCACTTAGCCACCTTGCGAACTTTTTAAGTGTTTTAACATTAATTTATATTTAATTCAGTGATTCCTCTGCGTACCACTAGAGGAGCCACTACCACAATTTAAGAATCAGTGAACTAAACTAAACCAGAAATAAAAATAAAATAAATACATAAGATGCTTCAAAAATAAAATATAACAAAAAGGGCTTTTAAATGAAATTAAACAAATCCAAGAGAGAAGTCAACTTAAGGGCTTTCTTGTTCTTAACAAATTTTAAAGATTTGTGTAAGAGTTTCACCTAATTACACCATTGGATAAAGTTGGGTTTAGATTTAAACCATCTGCACTTGTGAATAAAAAAAACTTACCAAAACATAATGGGAAATTAATAACAAATTCTAAATCTTTGTTTTCAAGAAAACTACCAAACCTGACTACCTTCACATTGAGTGGTGGGAATTCAACATCCCCGCTTCACAAAAGTCATTCACGAGTTGGAATGAATCGTTTTGAGCGGGTCAACGACTTGCTGATTCATTGAACTGAGAATCGGATATATAATGGGGAATTAGTAGTCTTGAGTTTTGAATAACTTATTGGAAACATACTTTTCGAAAGAAGTGATTCATGGAAATGTCGAACTACTCACAAACAGTGATTATTTTTGCAATGGCGTTTTGTTGTTTGCTATTTTGCTTTAAGGTTTAAATGCAAATAGTTTCTCCTATCCCACTTTACAACCATAAGCAAGCCATAGGTTTTTTTTCATGGAAAAGTGCTTTAAAAGAATTTGGGCAACCTGTTTGGTTCCCTTTGGTTAACCCTTTTATATTCAAGTGGTCCCTAGGCATTATTTCAGTCCACTTCTGGTGGCGCAGCATATGTGAGTTTTATTCAGTGTTATATTAACCCTGTAAAGCCTGACATGTGAAAATTAATCTTTTTTTTTTTTTTTTTTTTTTTTTAATAGAATGGTTTATTGAAATTTTAGACATCCAACAAAAAGTTTGCATATGATTTTTTATGTAATAAAACACATAGTATGATATATGTGGCACATACAGGTGCATCTCAATGAATTAGAATGTCGTGGAAAAGTTAATTTATTTCAGTAATTCAACTCAAATTGTGAAACTCGTGTATTAAATAAATTCAATGCACACAGACTGAAGTAGTTTAAGTCTTTGGTTCTTTTAATTGTGATGATTTTGGCTCACATTTAACAAAAATCCACCAATTCACTATCTCAACAAATTAGAATACTTCATAAGACCAATAAAAAAAAAAAAAAAAAAAAACATTTTTAGTGAATTGTTGGCCTTCTGGAAAGCATGTTAATTTACTGTATATGTACTCAATACTTGGTAGGGGCTCTTTTTGCTTTAATTACTGCCTCAATTCGACGTGGCGTGGAGGTGATCAGTCTGTGGCACTGCTGAGGTGGTATGGAAGCCCAGGTTTCTTTGACAGTGGCCTTCAGCTCATCTGCATTGTTGGGTCTGGTGTCTCTCATCTTCCTCTTGACAATACCCCATAGATTCTCTATGAAGTTCAGGTCTGGTGAGTTTGCTGGCCAGTCAAGCACACCAACACCATGGTCATTTAACCAACTTTTGGTGTTTTTGGCAGTGTGGGCAGGTGCCAAGTCCTGCTGGAAAATGAAATCAGCATCTCCATAAAGCTTGTCAGCAGAAGGAAGCACGAAGTGCTCTAAAATGTCCTGGTAAATGGCTGCGTTGACTGTTGACTTCAGAAAACACAATGGACCAACGCCAGCAGATGAAATGGCAGCCCAATTCATCACTGACTGTGGAAACTTCACACTGGGCTTCAAGCAGCTTGGATTCTGTGCCTCTGCAGTCTTCCTCCAGACTCTGGGACCTTGATTTCCAAAAGAAATGCAAAATTGACTTTTATCTGAAAAGAGGACTTTGGACCACTGAGCAACAGTCCAGTTTTTTTCTCCTTAGCCCAGGTAAGATGCTTCTGACATTGTTTCTGTTTCAGAAGTGGCTTGGTAGCCCTTTTCCTGAAGACGTCTGAGCGTGGTGACTCTTGATCACTGACTCCAGCTTCAGTCCACTCCTTGTGAAGCTCTCCCAAGTGTTTGAATCAGCTTTGTTTGACAGTATTCTCAAGCTTGTGGTCATCCCTGTTGCTCATGCACCTTTTCCTACCCCATTTCTTCCTTCCAGTCAACTTTTCACTTAATATGCTTTGATACAGCACTCTGTGAACAGCCAACCATTCAGTAATGACCTTCTGTGACTTACCCTCCTTGTGAAGGGTGTCAATGATTGTCTTCTGGACAACTGTCAGATCAGCAGTCCTCCCCATGATTGTATAGGCTATTGTGTAACCATTTTGAAGGTTCAGGAAACCTTTGCAGGTGTTTTGAGTTGATTAGCTGATTGGCATGTCGCCATATTCTAATTTGTTGAGATAGTGAATTGGTGGGTTTTGTTAAATGTGAGCCAAAATCATCACAATTAAAAGAACCAAAGACTTAAACTACTTCAGTCTGTGTGCATTGAATTTATTTAATACACGAGTTTCACAATTTGAGTTGAGTTAGTGAAATAAACGAACTTTTCCACGACATTCTAATTCATTGAGATGCACCTGTATAGTATGACATAGTGAGAATATGAAGCTCATGCTCAAGGGAAAAAAAAAAAAATACAATTTTATTCAGAGGCCCAAACTGAGCAAAAATTTTTGCAGATGTTGTGATTTAGTTAATCTTTGTTGTGATTTGTGTTAATCTTAAATGTTCATTCTTACATTAACTTCCTAAAAATCATTAAAGATTTCACAGCAAAAAGACAACCTGAAGATGGAAATATTGACAATTACACTGAAAGACCTTTTTCTTGCTAAATAAAATTATGAAGTATTATCAGTCATCAAGGTTTGATCATATTGATAATTTAGAGTCCTTAGTGAATCATGTATCAAATATAAAAAACACACAAAAGTGAATCCCTAAAAAGCACGGCTGTCAACACTGAATAGAAGTTTTCCATATCTGATCTTGCTTCTGTAGATTAGAAGCATTCATGTATTATTGTTCAAAACTTGACTGATACTCTGTGTGTGTTGTGGTAGAATGCTGTGGCCAGGAGTGCCATGCAGTACCGGGGAAATGCCCAACACGATGCCCAGGAGTTCCTTCTCTGGCTCCTCGACCGTGTCCATGAAGACCTCAACCATATTGTACACCCTAACATCAGGACCTCTATAAAGGTATGGCTGATATCTTAGTGAACGGACATAGTTGGGTTTAATGACCGGATGTTTGGCTGTTTGGTCTAAGGATGTCACACAGTAAGGTCAGCTGAATTAGGAGACCGTTAACCACTCTACCAAGTTTGTATCAGCAGCTCCATAAAAGCTTGGGATTTCAATTGCTTAAATAGCAGAACAGGAGAAGAGCCAAATGTGGCTGGATTTATAGAGCCATTCTGCCCTGGAAAGGCAGCTAGGAGTTTCACATCAGACATTAGTCTGACAAAGATCAGGACAGAAGAGTTTTGGAGACTTAAATTCTCCCCTATATCAAATGCATGCGACGCTAAGTCACATCCTATGGCCTGTTCGGAAGAGGGCTCGTTCGGTTTCTTTTTACAGCCTGTGGTGTCCTGGTCAGGGTCAGCTACTTGCATACTTGGATGAGGTCATTCAGCTTGTCCGATTGATTTAGATGTACGTTGTGGTTTCCTGGAGTTTGTGCCAAGAAGCACGAGGCTGACAGTTTCCTGGCTGACTGACTGCGCTGCTCTGAAGAGCCAGATGCTTAGCTGGAATCTTAAACTTATAGAAGAACGCCAGTCTCTCAAATTATTAATCACTTACACTGTCTCGGCAGTATATCAGGGTTTTATTTATTGACTCAAGCACGACCTTACGGTGCAGCATAATCATATGCACCTTTAATCTGACTTCTGTCAAACAGTTCTTCCGCTTGGATTGTGTAAATAGTGTTTAAATCGCAGCATTCTGGATGGTTTAATAGCAGATATACTGGTACGATTGTTTTTTGAAAAAAGTTTTCTTACCTAAGCTGAATTAATTTGATCAGTAAACACACAAACTTTGTGAAACATTATTATAATTTAAAATAGCCATTTTCTGTTTAAATGTATTTTAAAATGTAATTTATTATTAATTTATTAAGCTGAATTTTCAGTATCATTACTCCAGCCTTTAGTGTCACATGATCCTTCAGAAATCATTCTAATATGCTGATTTGATGTTCATTAAGCATTTATTATCAGTGTTGGAAACAGTTGTGCTGATAATGTTTTTTTTTTTTGTGAAAACAGTGATACACTTTTTATTTAAAGCACTTTTTTATTTAAAGCAAGAAAGCATTTATTTAAAAATGGAAATCTTTTCATCTTCATTATAAATGTCTTTACTGTCAGTTTTGAGCAATTTAATGCATCCTTGCTGGATAAAAAAATTAATTTATTTAAAAAAAAAATCTTACTGACCCCAAACTTTTGAATTGTAGTGTATATGATGCAGTTTGTAGCTCGTAACTGTCCAGTAAAACATTTTGTTGCGTAATATTTGGAGAATTTACTTTGACACTCGCCTTGTGGTGATCATGTTTTCAAAAGTTTTATGAATTATTATATAGTTGTGGCCCTTCTTTATGTACTTGACCTGCAATTTATCTGCCTGCAAATGACACATTTTATAATTATTTTTTTTTATTATTAGTGTGGTAAGTGTTTGTTATGTGATATGCAAATCTGTCATGGGCGTCGGAACCATTGTATGAGGGTGGGACAGGACCCACCCACTTTTGAAGACCAATGATATTGGACCCACCCATTTTTACCGTCTCTAATTCAGTGAATATGTCTGTGCACTTTTCAGAGCGCTGTCAGTCAAATCCATTCCACGTGACGAATGCCCAAACAGCTTAAACTCCATTCAGCTACAGACTTGAATTCCACACTGCTGCTTCCTCAAATCTATTCCACTTGGCTCATTCAGAGTCCATATAAGTCTATTCTGTGTTTTCACTAGTTACTCGCGCCTGCTGCACTCCCGCGACACAGCATCTTAGCGTATCTGCTGGTCAGATACACCTAACCTACCCGGTACTTTATTAAAACTTTTAGATTATTTCCTTCATTTTTGTTTTAATTGAAAACAAATGCTTTTCCGATGTAATATGAGATGTGAAAAGGAAGAAGCATGATTTCGGCAAAAGGCGGACGCGAACTCGGGACGCTCGCGTCAAAAACACAACGCGCTTACCAGCTGTGCCACTGGAAACATGTTTAAATAGCCGTCTTTTGTGATATTGTGACATTAGTGAGCAAAGGTAATGTAAATAACCCCTGCCAACAAGGCGGCCTATTCCGTTAATTAAAAGGCACCAGACTACAGAAAATGGCATACACTCCAGTAACTTTTTTTCTGGGGCGGGGGACCCACCCACCCACTTTTATTTTGCTTCCGACGCCCATGAAATCTATCATGCATATTTAATAATTGACCTTCCGCTGGTTTGTCTTGAATTACTGGTGTTAATATTGTTAAATATTGCCTAAAAATCTCATGTTTTTCACCGTAGCCTCCTATTGAGGAAGACGATGGAGCGTTAGAGGGACCTTCACCTCCTCTTTCAGCCGGCTCATTTGTTCAAGAGTTGTTTCAAGCTCAGTACAGGTAATAAACACCTATGTCTGTCTGTCAGCTGTATTTAAATGTTCGTCTTCGTTGAAATCGCTCACTGTGGCCTCTGTTGATTCCAGATCCTCGCTTACCTGTCCGCACTGTCAGAAACAGAGCAACACTTTTGATCCTTTTCTTTGCATCTCCCTCCCAATACCATTACCTCATACACGGTAAGTACTGAAGTCAGAGAGACCGCCAATTAATTCCTTTCTGTGTGTTTTTATGACAGCATCATGTTTCATCTGTAGGAGTAGACATGAAGCAGGCATGTCTTTATTAATGGTGTGACTGATCAACAGGGGTAGGATGAATATTAAGAAATATGCTCAGACACCTGAGTTTAAATGAAGTGTTCGATTTAATGACTGTTGGAATGATGGTGTTAATTTTTAGACTGCTATGGACTTTCACTTTACATTTCATAGAAAACTAATGGCTTCATTTAATTCTTAACTGAACTTTGGGCTGGATCTGCTGTTACACGGCCCACCACATATTGTCACCAATCATGATACTTGTCGCTCTGTAGCAACTATATAGATACACTATCGATCAAAAGTTTGGGTTACAATATAATTGAATGTAGTGTCTTATGCTCATTTTTATATATTATTTATAAATATTCATGTATTATTTAAAATACAGTAAAAACAATCTTACATATTAGCACAGCTTTACATTGTGATATCAAAGCTGAATTTTCAGCATCATTACTCATATCACATGATCCTTCAGAAATCATGCTAATATGCTGATTTAATGCTCAATGCAGTCAGTGTTAAAACAGTTTGCTACTTACTATTTTTGTGGAAACTGTAATACATTTTTTCCCCTGTAATCTTTTTATGTAAAGAGTTCAAAATTACAGTATATATATAAAATAGAAATCTTTTGCAACATTGTAAATGACTTTACTGTCACTTTTGATCAATCTAATGCATCCTTGCTGTATAAAAGTATAAATTTCTTTAAAAAAGAAATACTTTACTGATCCCAAACTTTTGAACAGTAGTGTATTTATTTTTTGATTATGATTTTTTTTGCGTGTGTTTTTGTTCTTGTTTAAAGAAATTCTGAATTAAATGCTAACTATGTTGATTATACCTTAAGACAAGTTAATGTACAGTAATTCCCTTACATTAGACATATATGGGGCAAGTAAACATGCTAGCAGCCATATCACCCTGCAGCCCAAGACTGGTTGCCCACTGAAGCTAAGCAGGGTTGAGCCTGGTCAGTACCTGGATGGGAGACCTCCTGGGAAAACTAGGTTGCTGCTTGAAGAGGTATTAGGCCAGCAGGGGGTGCTCACTTTGTGGTCTGTGTGGGTCCTAACGCCCCAGTATAGTGACGGGGACACTATACTGTAAAAATCACCGTCCTTCGGATGAGACGTTAAACCGAGGTCCTAACTCTCTGTGGTCATTAAAAATCCCAGGATGTCCTTTGAAAAAGAGTAGGGGTGTAACCCTGGCATCCTGGCCAAATTTGCCCATTGGCCTCTGACCATCATGGCTTCCTAATCATCCCCATACACTGATTGGCTTCATTACTCTGTCTCCTCTCCACCGGTAAGCTGGTGTGTGGTATGGCTGCCGTCACATCATCCAGGTGGATGCTGCACATTGGTGGTGGATGAGGAGATTCCCCCCTTCTATGTAAAGCGCTTTCAGTACCCAGAAAAGCGCTATATAAATGTAACAAATTATTATTATTATTATTATTATTATTATTATTATTAAACTGGGTGGTTTAAAAAAAAAAAAAAAGTGTGAATCTCATTTTTGACAGGAATTATTCATGTGAGGCAGGACTACTTTTCTAGGGGGATAAAAAAAGTTACTGTCATTATTCCTGTGGATATTTCTGTCATGTTTATTTCATGTAAAATATTGTTTTATAAATACTTAAGTTGTACAATATCGTCCTAAACCTACTTGTTTTACGAAGTTAGTGTGGGTATGATACAATAAATGAAAGATTGCATTTAACTTTGCACAGACAAGGTTAAGAAGTGAAACACCTCTCATTGTCTAATGCTGCTTTTAGTATTTATAAATATTTAGAATTAACTTATTTTGATGTTTTCATTTTATTTTGTATTTTTTTTTGTGCTTTGCTGTCAGAATTTGTATTATTTTTGTATATATATATAAAAAATTTTTTAAATATATTTTTAATTCAGTTTTAGTAATTTTAGTGCTTCACCTTGAACTTAAGTCGTTTTTAGTTTGCATTGAATATTTTCATTTTATTTCAGTTAGCCAAACGATTTGTAGTTTTAGTTATCGAAAACAGCACTAACACTTGCCCCGTATCTTCTCATTGTAAGCATTTTACTAAACGGTACAGACGTTTTCCTTTGTTTTTACAAGCTTATGGACAAATTAAACTTATTTTCTGTGGAAATTGACAGCATGCCATGGATATCTATGTACTTTTACTCACAATATTTCTTCATAAAATATAAAGGTTCCGAAGTTGTTACTTTCTCCTTGTTTAAGGTGCTAAATATATACTTTTCCCTTCAAATGATCATCCTGTTCTGCTTCTCTCCTGAGGTGCTCTGATGCTATTTTTAGGAGGACGGTGTAGTGGTTGATCAAGGAGAGCACTTGGTTTAATCCAGTGGCATTTTTAAGATGCTGAATTTATTAGTACACATTAATGATTAAAGAAGCCGTAGTATTAAAAGACAGACAGTGATTTACAGCACACCTGCCCCTCATAGTACAGCAGAGATGATGAACCAGTGAATAATAGTCCCTGGGAGAGTAGAATAGCTAGGCAGGTTTCACTTTCACATCATTCTTGAGTAAAACCCTGCCGGTGCCTTCATACCATCCCTAATCCAAGAGGTTCTACATCATAAAGAAGAATCGGGGGATATTTTGACCCCTCCACCCGCTGTGGCTTTCTGCACTGTCGGCATCTCTCTCCTCTGAAAAACATTAGTGCAGAGAAAGACTAGATTTGGAGCTAATGCTCTGCCAGCATGAACAATGACCGATCCGAGGAAGAGGAAATTTCGTCTGGAAGTTCAGCGATGTGCGACTTAAGCGATAGTTGCCCTGGTCGTCACAGTCTGTGGGAGTAGATTTAATTTGCCCTCTCCTTAATTCTGTTTATCCATGCTTAGCAAGTGCTGTTATCTCTGTGTATTATTTCATAGGCCATTTATTCCCTATGCTTCCCTGATATGCCACTTCAGGTGGGCAGATATTCATGAAGAGTTGTTGATTTAGTCTGCTTCTCCTTCTGGGGCCACTGCACACAGCTTTTCCTCTTTTAGAGATGAGTTTGCTTCCTAATGCGTTTAGAGAGGTGATCAAGCATCATTAGAGCAATTCTAAATACTTTCAGTCCTTGCAGGCTACTGAATGCAATAAAATGACCTTAAGTAGTGTTACATTGTATCAGCTTGTATTTTAAATTAATGTTTTTTGGAATGTTTATTAATTTTATCCACACCCGAATTATAGATGTTTTTGCACATGAATATAGTTGCATTAGTCTTTAAAGGAATAATTAACAAAAATGTGAATTGGCATCATTTACAACCTGAATTCCGGAAATGTTGGGACGTTTTTTAAATTTGAATAAAATGAAAACTAAAAAACTTTCAAATCACATGAGCCAATATTTTATTCACAGTAGAACATAGAGAACATAACAAATGTTTAAACTGAGAAATTTTACACTTCTTCACTAAATGAGCTCATTTCAAATTTGATGCCTGTTACAGGTCTCAAAAAAGTTGGCACGGGGCAACAAAGGTCTGAAAAAGCAAGAAATTTTGAAAAGATTCAGCTGGGAGAACATTTGGCAACTAATTAAGTTAATTGACATCAGGTCTGTAACATGATTAGCTATAAAAGGGATGTCTTAGAGAGGCAGTCTCTCAGAAGTAAAGATGGGCAGAGGCTCTCCAATCTGTGAAAGAGTGCACAAAAAGATTGTGGAATACACCAAATTGCAAAGGCTTTGCAAATCTCATCATCTACAGTGCATAACATCATCAAAAGATTCAGAGAAACTGGAGAAATCTCTGTGCGTAAGGGACAAGGCCGAAGACCTTTGTTGGATGCCCGTGGTCTTTGGGCCCTCAGACGACACTTCATCACTCATCGGCATGATTCTGTCATTGACATTACTAAATGGGCCCAGGAATACTTCCAGAAACCACTGTCGGTAAACACAGTCCGCCGTGCCATCTGCAGATGCCAACTAAAACTCTATCATGCAAAAAGGAAGCCATATGTGAACAAGGTCCAGAAGCACCGTCATGTCCTGTGGGCCAAGGCTCATTTAAAATGGACTGTTTCAAAGTAGAAAAGTGTTCTATGGTCAGACGAGTTCAAATTTGACATTCTTGTTGGAAATCACAGACTCCGTGTCCTCCGGGCTAAAGAGGAGGGAGACCTTCCAGCGTGTCATCAGCGTTCAGTTCAAAAGCCAGCATGTCTGATGGTATGAGAGTGCATATGGTATGGGCAGCTTGCATGTTTTGGAAGGCACTATGAATGCTAAAAGGTATATAAAGGTTTTAGAGCAACATATGCTCCCCTCCAGATGACATGTATTTCAGCAGGACAATGCAAAACCACATATTGCAACTATTACAACAGCATGGCTTCGTAGTAGAAGAGTCCGGGTGCTGAATTGGACTGCCTGCAGTCCAGATCTTTCACCTATAGAGAACATTACGTCAAAGACGACCACGAACTCTTCAGCAGCTGGAAACCTATATCAAGCAAGAATGGGACCAAATTCCAACACCAAAACTCCAGAAACTCATAACCTCGATGCCCAAACATCTTCAAACTGTTTTGAAAAGAAGAGGAGATGCTACACCATGGTAAACATGCCCCCGTCCCAGCTATTTTGAGACCTGTAGCAGGCATCAAATTTGAAATGAGCTCAGTTTGTGCATAAAATTGTAAAATTTCTCAGTTTAAACATTTACGTTATCTATGCTCTATTGTGCATAAAATATTGGCTCATGTGATTTTTGAATTCATTTTATTCAAATTTAAAAAAACGTCCCAACATTTCTGGAATTCAGGTTGTACTTACCCTTATGTCATTCCAAACCCATAATCATATATCCCAAACCCTTTCATATATCTGTGGAACACAAATTAAAACCTGAGATTTCTGTACCTCCATTGAATGTATATTCTACCAACACGTTTAAGCCTGAAAGAGTTCATAAAGACATTGTAAAATAAATTCATATGAATTAAGTGGTTTAAAGGGTTACACCACCCCAAAATTAAAATTTTGTCATTAATCACTTATCCTCATGTCGTCGCGAAAGCTGCGTTCGTCTTCGGAACACAATTTAATATATTTTGGATGAAAACCGGGAGGCTTTTGACTGTCCCATTGACTGCCAAGTAAATTACACTGTCAAGGCCCAGAAAAGTATGAAAGGCATCATCAAAATAGTCCATCTGCCATCAGTGGTTCAATATGAATTTTATGAAGTGACGAGAATACTTTTTGTATGCAAAGAAAATGAAAATAATGACTATTCAACAATTTGTCTTCGCGTCACCGTAGCGCCATTTTGGAGAGTATCCGCTGGACGCAAACTGGAAAAAAAAAAAGTATTCCCGTAGCTTCATAAAGTTCAGATTGAACCACTGATGGCAGATGGACTATTTTGGCGATATCTTTCATACTTTTCTGGGCCTTGACAGTGTTATTTACTTGGCAGTCAATGGGACAGTCAAAAGCCTCCCGTTTTTCATCCGAAATATCTTAAATTGTGTTCCGAAGACAAACGATGCTTTTACTGGTTTGGAACAACATAGGGGTAAGTGATTAATGGCAAAATTTTCATTTTGGGGTGGAGTAACCCTTTAATCCAAGTCTTCTGAAAAGACACAATCACTTTTACAATAAAAATATTTAATTTTTTTCTTTGCATATAAACAGGGTTTGAAATGAACTTTTTCTCTCACTAGCCAATTTGGCTACAAAGTTTTAAAGTTACTGGCCATTCATAACATCTACTAGCCAAAAAAAACAAACAAACAAAAAAAAACAGCTTGAGGCGTGACAAAGCAACCGTTTCAAAATATTTGTACTTTGTTAGTACGTAATAAATTGAACAAACATATTGTGTAAACAGCACCACTGATTATAATGGGTTCTATAATGTATTTTGTCGCGTCGCGCCACTCGTGTCCAGTGTAGACACGTTGTGAGTCTTCAGTCGTTTTTCAACTCTTCACTATTGCTTCATTGCAAAGGAAACCAGTGCGCCGTTATTTGTTGCGTTGTGACGGGTGTGTTGAAGTAAGCTGGATATTCGCAGATGCTGCACAATTAGGCTGCATTTAATAAATCATGATGCCTCTTGAGTTCCGTATTTATGCTAAATCTGTGCAGATTTGGCTTACATGAACTGCCCCAAGAAATCAATGACTGAACATAATTTACGAAAAGTAACCCCGCCAAATTGGCTAGTGATTCGACAGCATTGCCCACCACTACTGATTTTTACCTGCGTTTGGAGGGTGTTTATTTCAAACCCTGCATATAAACATTGATCAATGCACATACAGTACATAGAACACATCAAATGTGGTAAAAAACCGCTCAGATGTGGTTGTTTGATGGGCGAGAGCCAATTAAATTTATTATTGCATGTCAAGCAAGCACATTTGAACTTGATTAAACTGTCCAATTCATACGGATTACTTTTGTGATGTCTTTATAAACTTTTTGAAGCATCAAAATTATGGTGGAATGGACTTTCCGTGGAGGGACAGAAATCTATTAGTTTTCATTACAATGTCCTCATTTGTGTTTTGAAGGTGAACGAAAGTGTTATGGGTTTGGATGACATGACAGAATTTTTATTTTGGGGTGACGGACCCTTTGAGTTTACAGTCAGGTGGTGATGTGAACTAATGGCTAAAAATCTGGGTTGGCAACCAAAAGCCTGTAGGTTTGCATGGGGTGATAAATGAACTTTCATTATTGTGCTGTTGGTTGCTCCAGGGTGACTGTCTCTCTGAAATTGCTTTGGATTAATTTGTTGTATCACTTGGCATCCCTCAGGCCTCTGTATGTGACTGTGGTTTATCAAGGCAAGTACTCTCACTGCATGAGGATCGGTGTGGCAGTACCACTCAACAGCACTGTGTCCAGACTAAGAGAGGCTGTGTCACGTGAGACCAAGATCCCACCAGACCAGGTGCAGTTAACACTGTTTTTTTTTTTGCCAAAATACTGAGAAGTTATTTTGCATCAAATTCCGGTCTTGGTGTAAAGATCTTTACTGTTTCCCTGAATACAATATTGATTCTCCATTAATACTGAAGTGTGGACACTGATGGAGGGTTGATTGCCGTTTGTATGTTCGTCTTCCCACATAACGTCATCAACCAAAGCCGTTTCCTGTTTGTTTGCCTTGTTTTACCGAGATGTTGAGTGTAAACCACTTCTGACCATCCGTCTCTCTTATGTCTGTGCAGTTTGTCCTGACTGAAATGTATTACGACGGTTTCCACCGCTCCTTTTGTGACGATGACGACGATCTTGATATCATTCAAGAAAGTGACTCAGTGTTTGCTTTTGAAACTCCTGAGACTTTTAGATTAGAAAACATTCGCTCTAAAAGAGGTACTCTTTCATGCATTGCACTTTGGTTATAGCTCAAAGTATACATCAGTTTTGACGCGAACAGCCAAACACACTTGCTTTCATAGTACTCTTCATTTGATAGCATACGCAAACACAGGTGGTTAACACGTGTGCACTAGAAAGTTTTATTTTTGTCCTGTGTTAGTCTGGACCATTTCTCTCCAGAATTTGACCAATAAAAATGTCTTTGTACTTGTTTAAACTAGAGTTGCAGGTATCTCTTTACCCGCTCATCTAGGTGGGCGTCTATTGTTGTCACCATCTCCAGTAGTCAATTGTTTCTTTTTCAGCTGTGAAACAATGGGCCAGGCCAGTGTTGCCCCCGTTTGGACCAACAAATTAATGCAAAAAAACTCAAGGCACATGAGCAAGCTGAGCGTACAGAGCATGTGCGGTTAGAAAAATCAAGCTGTGCTGATGATAGTATTTACGCAACTGTACGCAAACCCTAGCATACACGTAAAAACCGAAGTATACTTTGGGTTTAAAAAAAACTGAATGTGTATCAAATAATCCTAATTATAAGAAATCAGCATTTATTGAAACATGAAAATAAAATATTGGAAATTGAGCTAAAGGTAGTGTTTTGTCTTTGAAAACATAGAAACTATATCTACAGTAGCTTAGATTAGGATCATCATAAAAGTAGACTGGAGAGTATGAAAGTAATTATCTTGATACTATTTCTATAATTTTTGTTGTTTTTAGTGATGCAAGTAACATTTTTAACCATTTCCAGGGAGCCTTCTTGCTAATCTGAATCAGAACAATTTGAAATACGGAGCGGAGAGCAGCCGAACGCCGTCTTTCATGCAGGGTGCGATGAATCCAGCATCTCCCAACAAAAACACTGGATGTGAGAAAATGATTCTGCTGATCTGTAATAGAGCCTGCACTGGCCATCAAGGACGGAGGTAAAATTGTCTTTCCGACATGCTCATACGAGTTGTAGTTCCAATATTTTTGACACAATATCTTACAGTACATGGAGAAAATGTAATAATCTCATTATGCACAATATAATGTAGCACAAAGTGGAAAATCACTGCAGTACCGTACTTTGTTTGTTGCAGGTTCGGTCTTCCGTTTGTACTATATCTAGAGCGCACTGTGACATGGGATATGTTACAGAAAGAAATTCTAGAGAAAATGCGTCACCTACTAAGGCCAGGGGTTTACATTCAGGTCAGTGAAACCTCTACTTGTTGTTAGACACAAGTCTTGAAGAGTCAATACAATTAAATATGACTCTTTTTTTCTTGCATACAACTTGCACTTCTAATAAAGAGGATTGGTGATTTTAGGTTGGACCCTTTAGTCTGCGTGTGGTCGGAGTGGTTGGAATCACATATCTGTTGCCACAAGAGGAACAGCCACTATGTCACCCCACTGTGGAAAGGTTTGTAATGCATAACCATGTGTTCAGAGCATATTGTGTGAACTTAAACTTCAGGTGTCCTACTGACTGATTTAGACATGTATATTGTTCTACTATTAGTGCACATAGACAGTTCTTCCACAGGAAAGCAAATTGTCAGTACTTTTATTGCAACAGCATTTTTAACTACACAAACCAAAGACATTTTGTTACGCTAGATGAATTGAGTGTAGTTGAAAAGTTTATCATAATTGCTTTAGTGTGATCATTTGAATTTAACACGTGTAATAAAACAAAATACTACAAACCTTGATTCTTTCTTGGCAAACATCATGTTTTTCTCAATCTTTCCTTTTTAGAGCGTATAAATCCTGTGGGCCAGGTGGTCCTCCTCATGTTAAGATTGTAGTGGAGTGGGACAAAGAGACCAAGGAATAGTAAGTCAAGCGGAGCCTTAATTAATAACTTGTCTATGGTGTTTTTTTTTGTTTTTTTTTCTTGTAGTGGCCCCAAAATAATATTTAGACAATTAAACCACACTTAAAAATTGCTGAACATCATTGCATTAGATCAGGGTTTCCCAAACTGGGATTTGAAAACCCCTGGGGGTTCGTGAGGGAACTGCAGGGAGTTCATAAGTTGATTAAAAACTAATAATAAATCATTAAATGAAATAATTAAATGAAATTTAAAACCGGTACATTTTTAATAATAAAAATAATAAAATAAAATGTTTTTTTTTTTTTATAAAAAAATACTTATTTAAAAAGATAAATAATATTTTATTTGTTTCCTTTCCATGTCATGTGACCATTAACCGTGAACATGCAAGTGTATTGTTAAATTATTGAAATATTATATTTAAATCTCAGGGAGTACTTTAAATAAATATTTTAGGTCAAATGTGTTTAGCTGAAAGTAAAGTTTGGGAATCCCTGCATTAAAAAAACAAAGAAAAACACAAAAGGAGCCTTTTAGATGCCACTTGGTTTTATTTACTTGTTTGTCTAATGCATAGAAACTTTATACTGCTGTACACTTCCTGAAGGTAGTTTTGGGTAAGATCAATTCCGCATGGCTAAAAATTTCAGAGCAAGAAATTTCAGTGAAGCCAGAAAGGAAGGGTCATTTCAAACATTTTTTGAAGTTCAACCCTGTAAGTGTCAAAGGAGTTTCTTGACCACATGTGTGCATGTATTAAACATTCTCTGGCAGACTGTTAGAGAAAATATCCTGCAGAGATAAAATAAATGTGTGTTGAAGTCACAGAGAGGATCGCAGATATGCTTGACTGGTCTGGTTAGAGATTTTGTTTCCAGCGTATGTTCTGATTCCCGCAGTTTGTTTGGACACACTGAGGAAGAGTACATCCCTGATGCTGAGAGTGTGTATCTGCACAGAGAGCAGCACCATCAGCCGCAGGCCTGCACCCTCGCTCAGTGCTTCCAGCTCTACACCAAAGAGGAGCAGGTAAAAGTCTGGCAAAATACACGTCAAGTTTTACTCACATAGAGGATTTGTTTACCCAAAAGTGAAAACTCTGTCATGTAGTCACTGTCATGTCTTTCCAGCCCTGTTTGACTTGCTTTCAAAGGGAGAAATTTCAAAACTAAGCCATACAATGAAAATGAAAAAAGTCCAAGGCTGTCAAACAAGATTTTTATTGAATGACTTAAATTTCTGTCCCTTCCTCACACAAGAGGTGATTTATGATGCTTTAATGTCATTTTTGGAGCTTGACAGCCCTCATCCACTTTTTGTATGGAAAAGAGCAGCTCAGACGTTCTCCTTCTGTGTTCATGGAAGAAAGAAAGCCGTGCAGGTTTTGAACGACATGAGAGTGAGGAATGAAGACAGACTTTTGATTTGTTGCGTGAACTATTCCTTTAAAAGAGCCCTCGCACTCCTTTAATTTCTTTAATTTCCACTTCTCCAGAGCTGTCTTTGTGGGTGCATATGTCAATGTTACTCTATTTCTGCTGTCAGTGCTATTTTAAAATTGCTAGTTTTTTGCGAACACATCTTTAACCCTGGAACGGGTCCACATATCGTATAAATATACACTGTGGTTAGCCAGAGCCGGCCTTGGGCAGCTAAGGAAGGGTTTGGAACTGGCTGTGCTTTAAGGAAAATTAAGGAACAGATAGATTTGTAAATGTAAAACCTCTCTGACTGATTTTGTTTATGTCTGCTTCCTGTATGCCTTCCAGTTGGCCCCAGATGATGCTTGGCGCTGCCCCCATTGCAGGCAACTGCAACAGGGGCGGATCAAACTCAGCCTGTGGACCCTGCCGGATGTTCTCATACTGCACCTCAAGAGATTTAGACAGGTGCTGTACTGAGCAAATCACATTCCCTGCACAAATGGTTCTCTCTGCATGGATATGTGTGATAGGGCCTGTTTACACCTGGTCACTTTGTGTGTTTTCTCTGATTGGATAGCTATCCAATCATGAAAAGACCCTCTGAAATGCTTTCGAGACATATTTAAATCCAGTCACTCAAACCACTTGAGGAGGTGGTCTGGGACGCATTCCAGATGAAACTAGACAAGTGTAAATGCATCTGGTTGCTGAAACCACATATGCAGGGCCGCGTTATCCTAATGGGTAACATGGGCTGCAGCCCAAGGCCCTGAACACTAGGAAGCCCCCATCCCCCCCCCCAGAGAAAATGCGTGAAGTGACCAGGTGTAGACAGGCCTGTAGAGTGGCCTGTGGTGAACGTTTGGATAGTAACTTAAAGTTTGAACTCCACCAGGGGGCGATCCTTTAAATATCATGAAGGTCTACCTGGAGAGTTGTGTGTTAGCATTCCAGTTCACTATCTTTGGATAAAAGTGTGTAATGTGTGTAAATGGCTTACTAATGTGTGGACCTTGTGTCTTCAAGGAAGGGGACAGGAGGGTAAAGATGCAAAACATGGTGCGATTTCCTTTGATTGGCATGGATATGGCGCCTCATGTGGTGAAGAGAAGCCAGAGCAGCTGGAGCTTACCCTCCCACTGGTCCCCATGGAGGCGACCTTACGGACTTGGCCGTAACCCAGATGACTACCTTTATGACCTCTATGCTGTGTGTAACCATCATGGCAACATGCACGGAGGGCATTACACAGGTAATGCACTAAGAATTTAAGTGCTTGGATTTATGTCAAAATTTCGCTGTATTACCTTCTTGACAGGTGTATTTGATATTTCAGTCCCTGTCTTTTAACTCTTAACAGCGTACTGTAAGAACTCCATTGATGGGCAGTGGTATTGCTTTGATGACAGTGAGGTTCAGCCTGTAGCTGAGGAGGATGTCTGTCAGCAAACCGCATACATTCTGTTCTATCAAAGGAGGACAACTATTCCCTCGTGGTCGGCAAACAGCTCTGTCGCAGGTGACTCTTGTTCCTTATTGAGTTTTGGGTTGACACAGTTTGCTGACTCATTTGTCTTGTTCATTTAGAAGGCTTGCGAAGGTGCTGGCATGTGAACCAAGTGACCCTCTTTTTCCAGCCCGATGAAACTTCTTCATTTTAGTATGACACTCTTTGATGAGACTTTTAGTAGAGCCTGATTCCATTTTGGAGAAATAGGAAATAAAAGACTTATAAGAGTTTGTTGTACTGTCTAGACATATCTAGCATTGAAGGGCCTCCGGCTCATTTCTGGAGACAAAGTTAGAAAAAATGGGTTATTTAAAATCATCATAATATTGACATCAGTGTCATGAGCACATTACAGAAACAGTTCACCAAACAATGAAAATTTCTCACTTTCTTTCTACACTGAGCAACCAAAAAAAAATTAATTATTGTAAATTACTCTTAGGTGCTGTGATGTAGATGACCAATGAAATCAGCTGTTTGGCGTAGTTTGTGGGAGTGTAAATCGGACGATTCATTTCAAAACGATATGACATCGATTCTCATAGCCAGCAATACGATATTTGCCAATACCTAAAAAAATTGTACCATATGATTACGATACAATTCGATTTGTTTGGGGAACAAAAAGTCATGCGTTGTATGGCAGTAACTGCCATATGACCAACAGCTTTTACATATCAACATCTGTCTTAGTATTCAACAACCCTGATGATCAGCAGTGGTTAGTCTACAAGTCTAAAAGATCAGCTTATGAAGAGCACTGTATCAAAACAGCCCAATTAATTCTAAGGGTCAGAGAGTGGACAGAAAATGAAATGTTTTTTTGTGAAAAATACTCTTCTACAACAGTGCAGAACATGGCCCTGTAAATGAAGATCCTTGTTTTTGGATTTGTGTAACTCTTTTAGGCTCCACCAGCTCATCTTTATGTGACCACTGGGTTAACCGGCTTCCGGGCAGCAGGCCGCCCAGCCTGGCCTCCGGAGCCTCCTCAAGACGCACATCCCTGATCTCTTTGGCAGAGTCAGTGGAGTTTCCCGGTGATCGCAGTGAAGATGATGGTGAGGAGCTTCGTTACGCCTCTGACATGGGTGTTCATCTTTCTAGTGTCTTTATCATGTAAATCTTTAGAAGCTGAGTAGTACTGTATTTTGCCCTCATCTTCCTTGTGTCCTCTTATTCTGTGTATTGTGCCAGTGTTTTACTCTTGCCTTTCTTTATTATGTCTTCTCTCTCTTGTAGCTTTAGCGCTTACTAACACAGGATCTCCCGCCTTGCTCAGTTAAGACAAAACTGCATGCCAATGCTCTTTTCATTCAGTCTGGTATCAGCACATTAGTTTAAATCTCTCTGTTCTTTTTGTTAAGGAGGATTTTCAACGCGGCCCTTCGTGAGGAGCATCCAGCGGCAGAGCTTGTCCTCCAGATCGTCGGTTACCAGCCCTCTGGCTTTCAGTGAAAACGGGATGAAACCATCCTGGTCCCTGTCACAGAAACTACAAATGAGATCCAGCTCGCCCTCGCGATTCTCTTTGGACTCACGCTCTTCCCCTCCTCTCGAGAGGATAGGTGAAGCTTGTGATGACAAAGTGTCCACGTCTTGCTTTGGTGGCTACAGCAGACATGAGCGTCAGCCCAGCAGTAAGGCCCCACTGGCCATGATGGAGGGTAATGGCAGTGATGACGGCAGTGGGAAACGGATCCTAGACGAGGCCTATTGCAGAGCTCCGACACAGTCTGACAGGAAGAGCTCTAAAGGTGAGCCCGTCGACAACAACAACCAGATTAATGCTGTGGACCAGAATGCTCTCGGAGTGCTCGCCAAAGAGCAGAAGCATAAGAGCTCTGGGTCGGAGAAGAAAGCAGATGAGAAGAGCTCCAGCAAGAAGAGCTCCACCAAAACCAAGGGGGACCAAGAGAAGCCCTCCAAGAAGCGCCAGAGCACCTCTTCTGTCACCAAGTCTCCATCCTCCCAAGTGTCTTCCAGCCCTCAAGCGAAGGGCACCAAAGCGACCAATCTAAAAGAGAAGAGCGATTCTCCCAAGAGTACCAAGGGTACACCTTCAGGAACGCCCTCCAGAAGAAAAGAGTCTTTGCAGGCACAGGAGTCTCCAGTGTCTGGAGGCACAAAGGGGAAGCCGTCCCTTACTTCCACACCCCAATCCTCTGCCTCTCCCTCGCCCACATCCAAAAAGAGCTCCTCGGTGGCTGAGAGGAACTCTGTGTCTGGCAAGAAGAAGCTGGTGGAGAGAGGCTCCAGCAAGGACTTGGCGCACACCAGTCCCCTGGCAGAGAAGTCTAGAGTCAGTGCCACCCCGCGAACATCCCAACCTAAAACAGCCGAGGCGAGCCGGCCCGAAAGGAGGCCGGTGAGAAGCTCCAGCAGTAGCTCCTCCGTCACCAGCCTGCGCTCCCCAAGCGTCTCCTCGAGAGACCTCCGCCGCAGCAGCAAATCCGAGGACAAGGGACTCTCGTTCTTCAAGAGTGCGCTTCGGCAGAAAGAGACTCGGCGGTCGGCCGATCTGGGCAAGACCACAATTCTCGCCAAGAAGGCTGTCGAGAGGGCTGCCAAGTCCAGCAGCCAGTGCAGACTTGATGCTGATGAGGGCGAAGGCTCGGAAAACTCTTCCCAGCAGGTCTCTCCGGAGCCGCGGTCCTGCAAGGCTGCCACCAATGAGAAAGAGTCCTCGAAGACCTCCACCCCCAACAAACGCTCTCTCTTACCAGTAGGCAAGTCCAAGTCTTCCAATTCTGAGACTAGCCTTCAGTCTCCCATCAATGGGAAGAGGCCTCTTGAAAAGATCTCATCCTCTAAAAAGCTTTCTTACAGCATGCAATCCTCTGCACGGGCAACACAGACGCCTCAATGAAATTTTAATAGCAGTTCCATTTTTTTCTGTAATGCAGCTATTTTTTGATGTGCCTAAGAAGAATATAAAGTATATAGTATATACACCTGTATTTTACTTTTCTCAAAGAAAATATGTAACTTATCAGAAAGCGCCTTCTATCCTGCCATGGAACCAAATCATTGCCTCTGGCAAGGGTATGGTATATGAATCTACTACTGTTCACGACTCTGAATAGGTATGTTTTAACTTAGCACTTTGTATATATTTTTTCTCCCTCGAATAATGCTTAGATGTAATGGATACTATGTACAATACTTTTTAACTTGGTACCGTTCCTTTTTATTTGGACAAGTCACTTATGATGAAATTAGATTCTTGCGATATTCCTTGGAGTACTGTACCAATTCACTCCACATCTACACTTGGTGCTATTTACAGTCCAGTATTCCCCTGGCACTGATACAGCATGAGATTGAGAAGAGTTACATCATGAAACCTGGCCGAATTTGCGACTGTAGACTTAATGGGGTTCGGCAGAGTCAGAACAATCTCTTTGGTACCTCTCAAAGCCTGCTCTCCTACCCCAACTTTTTTTTCTTTTGTACTCGAGAGCAGTTACAAGTGTTCCAGTAGCATTACTGCCCTTAGAAATATGCGCAACAATGCCAACTACAGGCCGATAGTTGCTGAATGAATGTGATCTTTCGAATGGTAAATTAGTGGAGGACAATCTTTAAACTCACAATATTTAGTTTATTCCAGCAAAACGCTGTGTGATCTCCTTATCTGGATATTAATGGAGGCAGTGTAAGCCCTGCATGAATATGTTTTGTATATCTTTGTTTTTACAATGAAAGTTTAAAAGCCACATAATCATACTTGAACCATTTCACGCCCACCAAGTCCAATGCCAACATATATGAGCGGTTTTCATTTGGCTTGCTCTGCGCGGGGGTTAAACCCTTGCGTGACTGTTTTTATCTCCCATACTTATCTGTGGACAACCAGTGCAATAGTTTTCAACACTTTGTAGGAGAACCGATATACGACCTTCTGTATTTGGGAACATGTTCAACTTAATGTTACTGTTTTAGAAACAAATTATTTTAAATATCAATACAGTGCATATGCAATAGTGATAAAAAAACATTTAATCAATGTAAATCAAATTTATTTTCAGGACTGTAATGGCTCACCACAATAATGGTTTCATATATATATATATTTTTTTTTGTGCCAAGAGTTTGTGATTTAATATCCAATTGAAATGGCTCTGCAGAAAGGCCTTTGTTTATTTTGCTTACTTGTCAACACCATCGACTTCACCTAAATATATTTTCTTCTCGATTTAGTTTAGACAAGTTCATTTGGAATAATTCAAAATGTTATGTATGACAGGAGAAATGTAAGGTTAAGCAAGTAATTATTGTTACATTTGCATAATAGTGTCATTACGTCGGCTGCTGTTCAGCTTGCTGCCCTGTAATTAAAACATTAATCCAAGCGCTGCTGATGCCACTGTTGAACCGTTCTCATTTTCATGCTGCTTTTTGGTCTCAGAAACCCATCTCTTTCAGCACACTTTCTTATAATAGATAATTCAGCAATGAACCTAATGTGTAGCACGCTTCTTATTTTTTGCGACAGGCCCATATTGTGTGTGCACTGAAAGTATTTATAAAAAGCAGTATTGCATGATTACATTAACGCATGCACTTAACTATGCAAGTAACTGTTGCTAAACAAGACGAGTCTGGTTATTAATGTCTGAATATTTTTTTTTTATAGAAAACCGAGCATGAATTGTTTCCATTTTCTTGCTTTTTTGCACACTTGTCCAACTTTTAATTTTTGAAATATTGTGATATGAGAACATAAATTATTAGCTTTAATCATATGTATTCCAGAATTAGCAATTGGCATTGTATTTTCATGCTATTTTCCTATCTTTTTTATTATTAAAACTATTATTTGAATTCATAAGCTATTATTATTATTATATATTATATTATTATTATTATTATTATTATTATTATTATTATATTATTATTATTAGGGTAAGACCTCCCTGTTTCCATGTGATAAAATTAGTTTTTATATTTTTATAGTCACAGCCTGTTTTGGTTTTTTCACATTTCGCTGGCTTGATGTGGTTTGCTCATGCTTTCACATGTAGTATGTAGGGAATGTTGTATCTTATATCAGCTATGTAACTTTATCGTCAGCATTCAATCAGTGCACACAAGTCCCGCATCGCTTGCAATGCTGATACACTAAACACTACATCCACTTTGCTTTTCATGTCATTCCACGTTTTAAGTTGTGAAGTTCTCGGACCATGAATTCAGAGAAGTGCTATTACCCTCTCTATAGTCTTACTGCATATGGGATGTTTTCAATGGCTCAAGTGCTAATATGACATGGTCTTATCAAGCATTTGATAGGACAGATGATTTTATCATTATAATGAAGCTCTATCAGTCTTATGGTATAATATGCGTGCTCTTGGTTTACACACTGGACTTGAATGATTTCTCTTGGCCCAGAGCAGTTTTCATGTATTTGTTCACGAACTGGTACCCGCTTTGGTGGGCTAATAACTGGGCTGTCGTTTTATTATATGAACAACAGTCTAGGTCAACCAAAAGAGGAAAATAATATTTGGTTAGAAAACTCGAAAACCATGTAAATGTTTGGTTGCATGAGACTGCGTCAAATGCTTTTTGTTAATTTATTTGTATGTTTTGTGTATGCACTTTTTTTTTTTTTTTTGGAAGGTTTTTTTTTTTTTTTTTTTAAAGAATGCATTTCTTTGAAGAATCATTTGTATTCATAACATTGTCTCCCCAATGTAAGTTGGCGGTTGAATTGATTAAAAAAAATAGACCTGCATTAGAGGTCTAACCTAAAATTTGTCCTCAATTATTTTGATTCATTTTATTTGCTTAGCTTGGGTTTGAACTTTTCTTTGCAGCAAGCAATGTAATATCCAATGTTGACCACAAGATGGGGCTTTCCACCATGCTTTTAAAAATATGCAGCGATCCAGAAGATTTCCTGTTGGGGAAAACAGGCTATTCTAGACTCCCTTCGGAGGACTTAAGGCCCTTGGCAATTAACTAAATATCTTTCATAAATGAAGGTGCTCATAATGAAAGTGAGTACTAATGGAATCATTGTAGTTTGAGTGAGAGATTCATGTAAACACAAGTCTTGTCTTCAAGGGGTAATCAACTCAAAAATGAAAATTCCCCTGTGTTAATCCAAACCTGTATGACTTTCATTTATCTGTAGAACACAAAAGAAGATATTTTGAAGAATGTTGGTAACCAGACAGTTTTGGTTCCTGTTGACTTCCATTGTATTTTTGTCAGTAGGAACCAAAACTTTTTAGTTACCAACAAACAGAAAAAAAGTCATACAGTTTTGGAAGTTAATAATGACAGAATTACCCCTTAAGTGAATGTAAACAGTTATTCGGTGCTTTAATAGGAGGAGCCTGATTCGAATCCCAATCTCACAGTCGAATATTCGCAGAGGTGTTATGATCATGCCATTTTGGCTATATGGGGGTGCTCAAATGTCTTGATTTCACATAGAACTACCGGTTTTCTCCCAATAAGTTAATATACAGCCTATTAAGATAATGCTGTAAATAAGAATCTGAAAAGAAGGAAGCTTTAAATAAATATTTTAACGTGCGTGAATAAATCCAACCACCCCTATAGATTTAAATTTCACTTTCCATAATCCATAAACTATAGTTTGAGATTTGGAATCTATCTAGATTTAAAAATCTGTGACTATTGGCTGCATCTGTAAACCTAGTGAGCTGTTTAGCAGCACAGCATTTTTAGACAATATTGGTACAATCAAACATCCAATACTCTAGACATGCAGTAGACTGGGCCCACAGAAGAAGGAAAAAAAAAAAAAATACATGTGTTATTTCTACTGTTATTAAAAGAGTCATCATAATTTAAACAAAACTGCCATAACCCAGCTAAAAAAAAAAAAAAAATCCAATCATGTTTGGATCAGGAACTTAGCTGTAGGCCTACTAAAATATCTGTAATTTATATTTATGCTTTTATATGAACAAGATATGACTTGAGCCACAGTGCAAAAAAACTGGTGTACCGGCACAGTGAAACTTTTCATTTAATAAAAAAACAAACAAACAAACAAAAAAAAAACGGAATTATATTTTTATATATATATATATATATATATATATATATATATATATATATATATATATACACACACACACACACACACACTGAAGTAGTTTAAGTCTTTGGTTTTTTTTAATTGTGATGATTTTGGCTCACATTTAACAAAAACCCACCAATTCACTATCTCAACAAATTAGAATATGGTGACATGCCAATCAGCTAATCAACTCAAAACACCTGCAAAGGTTTCCTGAGGCTTCAAAATGGTCTCTCAGTTTGGTTCACTAGGCTACACAATCATGGGGAAGACTGCTGATCTGACAGTTGTCCAGAAGACAATCATTGACACCCTTCACAAGGAGGGTAAGCCACAAACATTCATTGCCAAACAAGCTGGCTGTTCACAGAGTGCTGTATCCAAACATGTTAACAGAAAGTTGAGTGGAAGGAAAAAGTGTGGAAGAAAAAGATGCACAACCAACCGAGAAAACCGCAGCCTTATGAGGATTGTCAAGCAAAATCGATTCAAGAATTTGGGTGAACTTCACAAGGAATGGACTGAGGCTGGGGTCAAGGCATCAAGAGCCACCACACACAGACGTGTCAAGGAATTTGGCTACAGTTGTCGTATTCCTCTTGTTAAGCCACTCCTGAACCACAGGCAACGTCAGAGGTGTCTTACCTTGGCTAAGGAGAAGAAGAACTGGACTGTTGCCCAGTGGTCCAAAGTCCTCTTTTCAGATGAGAGCAAGTTTTGTATTTCATTTGGAAACCAAGGTCCTAGAGTCTGGAGGAAGGGTGGAGAAGCTCATAGCCCAAGTTGCTTGAAGTCCAGTGTTAAGTTTCCACAGTCTGTGATGATTTGGGGTGCAATGTCATCTGCTGGTGTTGGTCCATTGTGTTTTTTGAAAACCAAAGTCACTGCACCCATTTACCAAGAAATTTTTGGAGCACTTCATGCTTCCTTCTGCTGACCAGCTTTTTAAAGATGCTGATTTCATTTTCCAGCAGGATTTGGCACCTGCCCACACTGCCAAAAGCACCAAAAGTTAGTTAAATGATCATGGTGTTGGTGTGCTTGACTGGCCAGCAAACTCACTAGACCTGAACCCCATAGAGAATCTATGGGGTATTGTCAAGAGGAAAATGAGAAACAAGAGATCAAAAAATGCAGATGAGCTGAAGCCACTGTCAAAGAAACCTGGGCTTCCATACCACCTCAGCAGTGCCACAAACTGATCACCTCCATGCCACGCCGAATTGAGGCAGTAATTAAAGCAAAAGGAGCCCCTACCAAGTATTGAGTACATATACAGTAAATGAACATACTTTCCAGAAGGCCAACAATTCACTAAAAATGTTTTTTATTTATTTATTTATTTTTTTTTATTGGTCTTATGAAGTATTCTAATTTGTCGAGAATTGGTGGGTTTTTGTTAAATGTGAGCCAAAATCATCACAATTAAAAGAACCAAAGACTTAAACTACTTCAGTCTGTGTGCATTGAATTTATTTAATACACGAGTTTCACAATTTGAGTTGAATTACTGAAATAAATGAACTTTTCCACAACATTCTAATTTGAGATGCACCTGTATATATAGTTTTGCATATTTTTGCGTTTTTAGAGCCCACCTAAAAGTAAGTGAAATTCACTGTTGTAAATATATCACTGTCATGATTACAGTGGACCGCTGCACGTGTGTTTGTTGCTGTTGTAAAGCAGTTTGCCTTTTGGCGGTATTTCGTACCCGCTCACCAAACTCGCAGAACAGACGTTTGGGTTGGAGTGTGGGAAAGAAACAGATGCCATTTGCCTCGTTAGAAGTCAGTGTAACATCAGAACTGATACCTCAAGGTGAAAAGAAAAGAAAAAAACTTAGTTGCTTTACAAAGTCACTCGTACTAAAATTAACTTAATTAAATTAATTTGTTTTACTACAAATAAAACCAAAAAAACATGGTAACAACAAATTAGCCATAATTCGGCTACACTAACCAGTATTTATATTAAAACTGTGGTTATACAAATGGTAATCAATATGCCAAAAAAAAAAAAAAACATGGTTACTACACTTTGACTAAAAACATGTTTATTCTTCATAAGGGTATTTAATCAGAATGCAGCTACTTTTTTTTCTGCCATCAGTATAAAAAGTTACTTTTTGCCCCCAGATGGTGTAGTTACAACATCTACCAGCAGGAGCTAATTTGAAGTTTCCAACAAAGCTTTACCAGCTAAACCTTCACCACTCATACCAGGTAGGCGTCTCACAACATTTGAGTCCACTGCATCACTGTGAATCCCACCCAGCTGTTTATGATCACCGTCTAATACTGTCTCCTCTCTCACTGCCCCGGGCATCTACCCCTCCCCTGCTCGATCTGCAGTCTGATCAGCGCTCCAAAGTCTTTACAGGCCAGATGAAGACTGTTCATCGCCATTCAGCCCGACTGTGTTGGCTAATTATGACAGTTAGTAGTGGGGATTGTGAGAGTCATTCACAGGCCATTAGAGCTCAGGCCGCGAGGTGATATCATCTGTCACTTCCTCTACTCCCCTGCAGCGCTCCAATGTCTGTGGCATCAGTCCGCATCCCACAAGCCCTGAGACAGGAAGCCTTAAATCTGCCTTGTAAGCCTTGCGCATTAGTTCCTTTCTTTCCTTTGTGGAGTGAGTACGCACTTACCTGACTGTTGGTTTAATTGCACATTTAACATGATCAGGATATCTGTAGCCAGATGTGAGATGCAGGGAACAAACCTTTCAAAAAGCTCCTAAATGTTCCCAACTGTTTCACATCTAACCTCAGTGAAGGCAGTGAAAATAAACAAGACCGTCAAATTATGCTTATTTACCTTTGAGATGCAAATTTTTCATTTTACGCCGCACCTCTAGTCAAGGGCAGAGGGACGATGAAATGATGAAAAATGTGTTGAATACCGATCAACAGAGGCCCCTTTGTGTGCACGTTGACCTCTAACTGCAACTGCGCTAAGAAAGATAATGCATTGGTCTCATTAGAGGAACAGGGGAACTGAGAATTGTTTCAATATGACCAACAATAATAGCAGTTAAATTATCTGGAGAACCATGGATAAAGGGTCCGTTCATGAAAAGACATGAAAATTCTGTCATTATTTACTCAGTCATGTCATTCCAGACCTGTATGAGTTTCTTTTTACTGTTATTTTTCTGTTATGAAAAACAGCAGTGTGTTGTTGAGCTCCAAAAATGTCTGTAAATGTATTATAAAAGTGGACTGTACAATTTATACAGTATTTTTCAAGCCATTCTTCCTAGTCCAGTCAAGCAGGGTTGCTAAGTCCCACCCCCAAATACCCCCCCTCCCCGAGCCTGAACACGGTTTTGATGGAGCAGACCCCCAACGGAGGGGCAAACCGTGGGCTGGTTTTGTTTTGCAGACCTGGCAACCCTGCAGTCTAGTAAGTGCACATGGACATGTCATAAATGTTTCCAACCCTTGCAGTCACAACATGAAAATATTACTAAAATTATAATTTGGTTAATAGTTTATATTAAAAAATCTTTATATTAACTGATTTTCTTAATGCAGTACATGCAATGAAAACTGTCTATGGTCTTTCAGTGGTTTACATTATGCACCGTTTAGCATTATGTAATTCATTTACAAGAAAATAACAGAAAACAGTATCTTAATATCCAAATTTTTTTTTTGTCTTGCATTACATGAAATGAAAATGAAAGTGGACAAGCTCAGGAAGCTTTAATGAATTTGAATATGTGCAAAGAATTGTGGGTGATTGAAGGACTTGAAGGATACACCTGATGTACCCTTCAAAACAGGCTGAATGAAGGACATGAACTGAAGACTGCCTACTAAGGATCCTTCAAACTGAGACGTCCTTCTATGGCGCTTGATGACGTGGCAGCTGAGATTGTAGCCTTACTAAGACGCAGCCTTCTGATTGAGAAGCACCCAGTGTCTTAAGAATCACTAGAAACATCAAGACAAATATGTTTGAAGCGGGTTAGAATTACGTTCTGTAGATTTTATTCACCTGAACGGTGCCAAATTCAGAAACAGCTTTTAACCAATAGCCATATGCAAACTGAATTCTTTCCTCCCTGTTTTTATTGCTTCATAATTAACTTAAAATTTTTTGAAAGGATGGACTGTGTCATACTACTGCAATGAAATGCACAAGTCACTTTAATATTGTTTTTTAGGTTTCTTTTAGGACTAATTCATCTCATTTTTATGTATATTTATTTATATGTATGTTTTTTTTTTTTTTTTATGAGTGTGACTGTAGATGGATATAGTTGTATTTCCACGAGAGATACGGAATTTCATTGTATGTTACATGTAATGACAATAAAGGTATTCAATCAATTAAAATTCCATCCATTGAAACTGAGTGGTATGCACTAGGAATGTCGCAAAATACCAGTTTTGACAATAATTGTGATATTAAAAAAATGTAATATCGATAATGTTAATACTACACATACTGTACAATGATATCATCAATAATCCAGAGCCCATAAATCCATTTAGTAAGTGTTGGTATTGCAGCTCAACCCTGAATGTCACCCACCATAAAACAGAAAAAAATAAGATGGTGCCACAATAACTGCTTCTGAAATCGCATGCTTTCTGAGTTGGTGGTACTTTTGATTAGTCATGTTACCTACCAGCATCAGTTATGATGTACACAAATCCTCTCCCATGGCCTCATGGGATAGTAAGATGTGCACTTCAAAATCTCAACAGAAGCAGCAGGTCATCAAGATACATTTTGTACATTTTGCCTACTGTTTTATGAATACAATGAATTGGGTTATATTACTCTATTCACATACTGTTTTTCACCTACTATACAGTAGAGAAGAATGCATATTTGGATATAGCCAGTATATTGCTAGTACTGGCACATAAAAATCAAAAGTGAGTTTCCTCTACCCACAAAAAAAATAAATAAATAATAATAAAACAATAATAAATAAATAAATAAATAAAATAAAAAATAATTAAAAAATAAAATAAATAGTTTGCCAGTGTGGGATTTTTATTTATTTTTTTGATCCTCTAAAAATGACCAGTTTGTTCTTTTTATACATTTTTGTATGACACTTTACACTTTGTATTACACCACACTACAAATTTAGAGTATTAGAGATTAGAGATTAATTTGACTGATAGCAATATTTTTCTCCAACATTTCTATTGATATTGCAATAATATTGTTATTGTGATTTCTTTCATCCATGATAAAGTTATAATGAATATATGATATATGTGAGAGCCTTAGGATGCACAAAGTTTACATATGCAAAAGTATAAACAAGAAACAAGAGATACAGTGTCTCCAATAACTTCCATTATGGAAAAGGGCAGTGTGAACATTGTTCTTAACTTCTGTTTTGTGTTCTACAGAAGGCAGAAATTCATACAAGTTTGGAACGACATAAATGTCAGAATTGTTATTTTTGGGGTGGACTATCCCTTTAACTAGACCGTGTTGTTTTTAGTATACTTGCAGACTGCTGCTGTTCCCTTTGGTTTCTCAATCGTACCAGAAGTCAGACATCTTCTGGATCTCTTCCCGTGGTGGCTCAATAAAGAGAGGTAGACAGCAGCCGTGTGGAGGAACCTATGGTTTAGTTCCACTCCAATATGACGAGAGGTTTTAAGTGGCGCAGATGGCATCATTTACGTACATTCACCTGGTCCGTTGTACTGTGCTCTTCTTGTTTGCACTCAATAATTTCTCTCTCCCACAGTAAAGCAGGTTACTTTAGTAATTCACCAGTGGTTTTCATCCCCTTTGTCCCCTTTCTCTGACTCGGCCCTGGAGAGTGAACAGAACTTTGTAAGAAAATCAATAGTAATTGATTCCTCCAAGGCTTGACATAGAGGGCTACTATTCAGAGCCAAGCATAGGAGCATCAGAGTGAGAGGAAGAGGACCTTGGGTTTAACGTGCACGCAGCAAACCCTGCTAAAGGCCACCAGTGTGATGCTGTTTACAGCCGCAGATTATCAAAAAGATCCCAAGCAACTGTGTATTTACAGCTTTGTGGAGATGAGCCCCAATTACTGGGAGTCTGGTTGTTTTCTAAAGGTTATTTGAAGGCGTGCTTCTGAGATCTTGGATTAGACTGTATTGTGTGCCTCTGAAAAGTTTACTTGCCATGTTTTGTGCAACACATTTTTGTCTCTCTTTTTGCTTTATTTTCAATACTATATTTTTCGCCTGTTACGGAAGATAACATGAAACTTAGAACGGATTTTCAACAAGAGAAAAATGATCAGGACTTGATTTCATCCATTGGGTAATGATTGTAAAAGTGGGTGTTGCACATAAAAATGAAGTCAGACATGAATGTGAATTGCAGTCGATTGCAGAGAGGGAATTTTTGGCCTATTTATTAGTTCCTGCTGGGAAATGAGATGGTGACTTTGTCATGGAGGCTGAAGGTCAAGAGCAACTGGACTAATTACCAATGGTAATGCTTATATTTCAAATATTTTTTATTTGTTATTGCTAAAGTCTTTGTTATAAAGTTAGTCATTGGTTATTTTGGGAATTATTTTCTCTGGCAGCAAAGAAATACACAGAAAGTAATTGTTCATATCTGTACAACATTTGCTCATCCTCATGTCACTCTAAAGCAGTGGTCTCAGCTCTGCAGAGTTTAGCTCCAACCAGCTCCAAATCACACCTGCTTAGAAGTTTCTAGTAATCCTGAAGACCTTGATTAGCTGGATCAGGTGTGTTTGATTTGGGTTGGAGTTAACTGTGCAGAGCTGTGGTCCTCCAGGAATTGAGTTTGAGACCAATGCTCTAAAGCAGGGGTGTCAAACTCAGTTCCTGGAGGGCCGCAGCCCTGCAGAGTTTTGTTCCAACCCTGCTCCAACACACAAACTATGTAGTTTCAAATAAGCCTGAAGGACTTGATTAGCTGGATCAGGTGTGTTTAATTAGGGTTGCATCTAAACTCTGCAGGGCTCCGGCCCTCCTGGAACTGAGTTTGACACCCCTGCTCTAAAGGGTGAGTAAATGATGACAAAATTGTTATTTTGCATGAACTGTCCCTTTAAATCAGTGGTTATCAACCAGAGGGCCGGGCCCCACTAGGGGGCATCAGCATACTTGCAAGGGCCACAAGACAGCTTAAAACAATTAAAAATAATACTAAGTAATACAATAGCATTAATATAAGAAAAAACAACAACAACAACAACACAAAATCAAGATGTAAGCTGAAATCATATTTCTTTTTGTAGTCAGGTTTTTCCTTTTTTTTAATAAACCAGGGTTTTTAATAAACCATGGTCATATGAAGTGATTATAAAATGTGAATTTTATAATGAATGTAATTTTTTGTAGTTATATCAAGCTCTAAAATATTTTATTGGGTAGAAATTGCTGAGAAATTGATATATTTGTGTATAATAATAATAAAATATTGGTACTAAAAAGTTTAAATGCTGAAGAACATTTAGTTATGTAACAGTTATTTTATTGAATAATTTATACTGTTTTGGTAAATTGGTGGCTAATTTGTATGAATCTGTACATTTTCATATGATCTGCTCATGCCCCAGTGATGGTTATGTTTAGGGTGGGCCTTTATGCTTACTTTCCCCCCCCTGAAAATCGTACATTTTGCTTATGATTCACATCATACAAATTTCTATAAAAGCGCCACCTCATAAAATAGTTAAGTTTTTCTTGCAAGATCAGAGTGGAGGTATCTTTAGGGGCTTTTCATATCATATTTGACAACGAAGGGTCTTGAGATCAAAAGCTTGAGAAGCACTGCTATTAACATTAACATTATTTTTATGTTTTAGCAGTGTCAGCCATTAAGAAAGTCATTTTAGAGGTGGATCAAGTTGTTACATTTTGACGAGCAATTAGAAAGGCACACACTTTTCTTTCGATCAACATGTACTGATCACAATGAAGAACAGTAATGTGTATTAAGGAAGTTGATAGTGTGGATTTTGATATCATGTTGAGTTATACACACAGCTGTTTCACTCCATGTCCGCCCAAGCCTGGATACATTCCCCCACTATTAATTTCCTGCCTGCCACTTTCTCTTTCCTCAGATGATTCTGTCATTACCTTAGTAGAGTGATGTGTAGCGTAAGAGATACAACAGAACAAAACACTCAGAGCATGGCCACAGATAAAGAGGTCCGGGATCTGTCTCTCCTGTGGTGCGATGAGGTCAGCTGGGCCGACAGCTTTTAGATTGATGCAGGACATCCTCGCAGACCACCGTAGCCCACTGGGCGAGAAAGTGTTGAACAACACGAGCAGGAAACCGAGACCCCTGCAGGGATTTCTGGACACTAGACTCCCTGCGGTCTTGATGAGCCTCTCGCCTGCTTCACACCCTCATCATCAAGGATTGTTTTAGGACATTCATCCTCTAAACCCTCCCGCTCTGGGCAAGACGACATGCTCAGAAAACACAATGTGAGCGTGCAGGAGCAAAATATTTTGGGGGCCATTGTTCTTGTTTTTGAGATGACTTGCCATAATTTCCTTTTCTTTCCTGTCTGATGTTATCAGCAGAAACAAATACAGAGTTTATCTGGCATGGAAACAAAAGCACAGTGTTTGACTGAGATTCCCGTCGCAGCAATCCAAACCCAAGCTTGATTTTAATATAGATCTTTGGGGTTCATGTACTCAGCCATTATGCAGAGCTCAAATGCCATATGATTTTATCACCCCTCATACTGGATGAGTTGCTCCAAGATACCCAAGATACTCAATCTGTTTCACTTCATCTAGCATGCGGAGGTTTTTCATTTAAAATGATTTGCTGTAATTCTTAAAGTCTGTCTTAGTCATTGTCAGACTGTTTTGTGTGGGCAAAATTCATATTTTAAGAATTAATGCTGCCCACGTCTCACAGGTTTAAACCAGAATGACAAGGAGACTTGGTTAAACTGCAATTTTTTTTTGTGTGACAGTGACGGTTGAGACATTTATAATGATACAAAAGATTTCTGTTTCAAATAAATGCTGTTGTTTTGATCTTTCTATTCATCAAAGAATCCCAAAATCAAGACTGTATAAATGATTTTCAAAGTTGTAAATAAAACAAAGATTATTGGAGTGTTTTACAAGAAAATACTATTTCTTCAAGAAAATATTTCCACTTTAAAATTTCACATTTACTTGCCGTTTCTTTGTCATTTACTAGCTGAGTGAAATTTCTGAGTGAAAATTGTTTCACCACCATTTTTTTTTTCAGCGAATGTATGACAATTTCCACAAAAATATTAAACAGCACAACTGTTTTCAACATTGATAATAATAAGAAAATATTTTTACACAGCAAATCATATATTAGAATGATTTCTGAAGGATCATGTGACACTGAAGTCCAGAGTAATGGTGCTTTGACATCACAGAAATAAATTACATTTTAAAATGTATTTATTTATATTTTTAAAATGTATTTCTAAAGTATATTAAAATAGAAAACAGTTTTAATTACAATAATATTTCACAGGTACTTTTTTTTTTTTTTTTTACTGATTTTTATCAACTAAATTCAGCTGTGGTGAGTATAGAGAATTTTTTTCGAAAACATAATCTTACTGACTCCAAACTTGAGAATAGTGTACATATTTATTTTAAAACTACACTTAGTTACAGGAATTTCTTTGAATTTCGTTTCTTTTTTACCCAAAAATGTAAATTCTGTCATGATTTACTCATATTGTTCCAAACATTCCTGTAGTGAATTTTTAAAGGATAATCTTCACTGAAAATCCACCTTGCTCTCCTTGCTGCATTTAGAAGAGTAGAAATGTCAATTTTGTAAATTAATCATTATTTATTATTATTATTATTATTATTTATTTATTTATTTTTTTACAAAAATCAGTTGATCCAGTTCACAAAACAGGTTTGAGTGATATGCATCAGATAGATCCGGTTCTGCAGAATCAACTTCTAATGGTTTCAGCAATAACAGTTACAAGCACAAGCTGCTTAAATTCCAGTCTGATCGTCATACAAAGCTACTGTATGGCCTCAGAAGACTTGCTATGGACTGTTTTTATTCTGCTTTCATGTCCTTTTTGAAGCTTGAAAGCTTCAGTTCTCATTCATTGTAATTGCATGCAGCAAAGTCTTCAGAATGTCTTTTGTGTTCCACAGAAAAGAGAAATTCATATGGTTGAGAACGACATGAGGGTAAGTACATGATGACAGGATTTTACTATCCTTTGAATTCCAATTCAAAATATAAAATGGCATTCTGTTTGCTGACCGAATTTGAAATCAAGAATTGAATCTTTGAACTTTACAGACATTCTCAATTGGGTTCTGAATGGTGCACAAGCTCAATGTCTATGTAACTCTGTGAGAGTTTTCTGCTTCTGTTCACAAACAAGGGAATGATCAATAATCAAACAGCGTTTCCACTGGCCTTCATTTATATGCTGGAAAGCCCAATGCATGTAGAACAGCCTAACACAGTTACTTAGGATTAAATCCCATCTTCAGAGACTCATGCAACAATCATGACAGCATGTGTGTTTGTGTGAGAGAGGGATGGACTTGCTTTTGATCGGCCATGCATAATTACAGCATTTCACAAGTCCTACTGATATATATCACTGCAGAGAACTGATGCACATTCATTCATCATGACAGCAGATGCCTTCTGGTTTGATTGCTGCTTCTGAAGCTTTCACTCAGATTTAATGAAGCTTCTGCACCTGTCAGTTAGGTCATATTACAGCTCTCGTACTTTCACAACTTGATTAATATAATTCCAAACAAAGGTTGATAGCTGGAGTAAACATATTTTTCTCTTTATGCATTCCACCACCTCCTTTAAACATTGTTGCTGTTGTTTCTTGTCATATAGCCTAATGTTCTTGGCATCTAATATATAAGTCTTTGCACTGCTCATAACAGGGTAACGTCTCCATGGTCATCCAATTGTGCACCTGGAACACTGCAAAGATTTAATATCATAGGAAAGGAAAAGGCTGAAGTGGGTTCAAAAATGAACACTTGCCAAGTGCCAAATGTGCTTAGATGAGCGAATAAATTGTGTTTAGACCAAAAGGGCCAATTTTTATTTTATTTTATTTATTTTATTTTATTTAATTTTTTTTAATTGAAAGACACCAATGGTTTTAAATTTATTTAGGGGAATAAAGAAAAAAAAGTAATCAGTTTGAACTGTTGAACTGCAAATCATATTTTTTATTTAAAAATATGCACACATTTTGTCTTATTTGGAATATAAGTGCTTATTTTAACATTTAAATATTATTGCAAAAATATTAAACATATTATTGGCACTAATGTTGGAAAGAGTTACATTTATAATGTAACAAAAGAGTTAAATTTATTATTGTTAGATATATACAATAATATACAGAATAAACAATAAATAGGTTAATTGCTTTGCAACGATTTGTATCGTGAAAAGCGCTATACAAATAAATGTGAATTGAATTGAATGGAACACACACACGCACACACACACACACACACACACACACACGCACACACACACACACATATGTAAAGTACAGTTTCATGCAAATAAAAACATTTATGACAAACTCACAAATCTCAATTCACCCACCATTGGCAGGTGTAGCAAAAAGTTAATCTTGGACCCTGCATTAGAGCCATCTGTCCTTTTTATTGAGTTTTATTTGTTAAATCACACAATTACTTTACAGATAAAATGTATTGTAACAGGAAACGAACATTATTACACATCTAAGACCACAGCTAAGCCGTCCCCCATCTTCTCAATGCCTTCCTAAATGGACAGTTTCATTTTCATGCAGTCATAATGGAGGCAGAATAGAGCTTTATCAGGATCCATAGCCCCTTGAGTGCTAATATGGGGCTGGGGAGCCAGATGCCCTCATAAGCAGCCCTCAACATTATTTATTTATGGACGAATAAGTTCAGGCTCTTCTACTATTTCTCCGAGCTTAGCCGGAAAAGCTAATGGGTATGTGAGTCTTTGTTCTCTGTTTTTTAATTAACCCTATTAACTGTCATGGGGATTAAGGTGATGTTGAATTGGGTATTTTTCACTCCTTATTGTTCATCCTGAGTTCACTGACTCTAATTTCATTTTCTGAAAGATACTAAATGCACAGAATTTCAGTTCTTATGACGCATAGCTGTAATGTGTATTTCATTCACCCACTTGCTGTTTAATTACCAAATTAATGCATCACAATGTGAAAACTGTGTAAATGTATATATAGATAGCTAATTTTTTATTTTAAACCTGTGAAGTGATAATATGCAAATGAGTGTCCTTGAGCACAGCTGTCGTTTAACAGCCTGTCTAAGTGAGAAAACTGCCTTTAAACTCATTTTCACTCATGAAGCAAACCTACATTATGGTAGGTTGTCATTAAAGGGCTACTTGCTACTTGCCACCAAGCCTGTGGGGGAATATAAAGGAGGTAAAAGCTCAGGGTGTCTAAAAATCATCTTTAAACTGAGACACTCAAAATGCAAATGCAGATACATTTACTGTTAATGACTTTGTCATCAGCTCTGTCTCCCCCTCGCACATTTGCATCATAAATATCACCTACAGCAGCTCTAGAAAGTAAATTGGTGCTTTAATAGATTTGTCAGCAAGAGGGATTTCTCATAACTTCTATTAGGATGCAGCTGCTAAATTCTTCAGCACCAGAACAGGAGCTCACAGAGACAATAAATCAGGCCATATAAGCACTGTCTCTTCAAAAACAATTAAATATTTTATTAATGTCTCAACCTTACAAGTGCATTGCTTTTAAATGACATGGATATGCTTTCATGTCGTAAAATCTATCCTTGCTAATGTCCATATCTAATATATCTACATTCAACATAACCTTGACACTTTGGAAAATTGTTCTTTTGTGCCAAATGAACTGAAGCAAACCCACAAACAAGTCTGAATAAATATAAATAAAGGAATCCAAGCAGACTAAAAAAAGAATTTTAAGGAATATTCTGCTTTAAATTCAACTTAAAGGTACACTGTGTGACAGAATATACATATATATAAAAGATAATAATAATGAGCGCATACATCTTCCAAACTGTTTTCCTACTCTGAATCACTACGGTAAGCCTATAATAAGTGTTTATATTTTGGACCTCTTGGGATGAATTTCACGAAAATTGCGTACATATGTCACTCACCTGTGCATTTCTCGTCATAAACAGGGAGAGGTAGCTCCGGCTATTCAGGCACGTGTATGGTGTTGATAGTTGTCACAAAGAGCAAGAACTATGGACTGTGACAAATGACAATGCATTGGTTGTAAAAACAAAGAAACTTCCAACAGAAGAGAGCCTACAAGCAAAAAGTGAAAGTGACATAAGTGATGTGAGTCCGTAATAAAACCTGAATCAACACTGGATTGGCTTTTTAGAAGTGGCTTAAAATACCACTGAAAGGACTTAAAACCGACCCAGAGATGGATTCTTTCTCCCTCAACAGGCAAGATATTTTATTTAACCAGATGAAGCTCTCTAACAGAGCAGAGTGAGTTAATTATATAGCGTTAGCTAATGTAAAGGGGAATTTCATTATGGGTTGTTGTGCTGTCCTAGATTTTATTTTTAAGGATGACTGTATAAATTATAAATCTAATGGGTTGCCAAATTAACAACGTTATAGTTGTCTAAATACTCAACTTGCAACTATCTAAACTGGTTATCTCTTGAGCCTTTGTTTTGTTACGTTTCATCCACAAAGGTTCAGAGCTGACAACTTGTGAACTTTTGTAATGTCATTAACTTAAAAAAAACATCACTGTTTCCAATTAATCAAAACAACAGCATAAGACTTAACTGCTCAGATGACATCAGTGCATCAGTGCTTCTAACCACATTCACACGCACATGCCTAGAGGCATCTGAAGCACAACCAAAACAATGTTCTTCGGCACGACCCATTCAGTTTTATTAACCATTCACAGGCCAAATTTTACATAGTGCAGCCTTAAGCATCTAAAATAATTCTTACAATAGAAGTCTATGGTGCAAGTGTACTGGAGATTTTATAAACAGAAATCTGAAGCAGTTTCAAGGATTATTTTGAAGAATGTTACTTGAATTGTCTCAATTGTACACAAATCCTCATTAAACGTTATTATATTTAGCATGTTTATAAAGTGGCATCCTTACACTATACAATCCAGTCCAACAGAATGTTGCTTTGCAAATATTTGTACATTTACAGTCTTTATTAAACAAACTGATTTATTCATTCATTCAGTCAATCAGTCAGCAATTGACAGTATATAGAACATCAGGCTTTAAGAGCTTAAGATGTACTTACCCTGGATTTACCCTTCAGGTTCAAGGAAAGTATACTTGCATAATTATCCAAAAGCTTGCCTGAAGATTTTCTAATAAGACATTAAGGATAAAGTAATTTTGTGAATAGTCTCACATATACATGCTGTACTTTTTACTGTCATCATAAAGTAGACACTACTGTTTATTTTGAAACCTTACGCAGGATGGGGTCGTCCAATCAAAATCAAAGCAACCAACCAACCACAGTGCTTTCTTTAAGCAATGTTCAAGGACCATCTGAGGCTTAGACTAGAATATAGTTTGTATTCAAGCAAATCAGTACATACACAACATCTGTAATTACTCTCCATACAGATTTGAATCTGATTGGTTCATTTCTCAAATTAAACACAGCCAGTTTATTTGATTACGCTGGATGGTATTAAGACATTACACAACTAACAACGTTGCAACAACTGAAAACATAATTGTTGTCAAATGACAATTGGCACACAAGTTTCTGTGGTTCTATCTTAATTATTACTTAGGCTGATGATACACGGGGCAACTCTTTGAGCAATGTTGCCGGGCAACTTTGGGCAATGTTGCTGTCAATGGGCAACCAAATAAGACAAATGGCACAAGCAACATTGCTCAAAAAAGTTTTGCGGCAAAATTGCACAAGAAGTTGCCCAGTGTATCATTAGCCTGACTTTGCCTCAGTAATATTTGTTGAATGAAACTCACTTTTAATTCAGGTAACACTCATGTGGTAAAATTTAACTGAACGCTTTACTCTGTCTTCCTCAAGAAATTTCAATGCCACACCCCATAACAACAGATGTCACTGGTGTCTTTGCTACACCTGAGCATATTGAAGCCGTATTTCTCCTGTTTGAACAGGGCATTTGTATCTCTTTTAATTACTTGTCATGTAACAGATGCTTTCATCCAAAGTAAATTGCAGTACGCTAATTGTGAGAACAGTCCCTCTGGAGCAATCTGGGGTTGAGTGCTGAACACAATGAGGGTGAAATTCCCTCAGTAACTTTGGAGTTCACACTGATCCATACCTGGCACTGAACCTGCGATTCTAACAACACCAGCCCAAAGCTTTAACAACATGACTAACATCATGCCGGTCATAGTGTTAATTATTAATTTGCACTTTAGCTGAGGCTTTGACTTATAGTGCAATTATTACAGAAACATTCTAGCCTGGAGTAAAGTTTCTTGTCTGAAGCACTTTGCCCAATGGATTGCCCCCCCACTCCCCAAACACTTTTTTTTTTTTTTTCTCTGAACCTACAGCCATCCGGTTACCACTCCAAGTCATTAGTCAACATGAAACTGCTTTCACAATTTTTATTTATTTATTTATTTTTACATCTATATTTTCACATCAAATACGGTTTTAAATGGGGGAAATGTAGAGCAGGATTGAGTGCAGTGATTGTTTTTAAATAAACATTCTAAGGTAATGTTGAAACAACAACAATAGTAAATTAATTAGAAAGCAAAAACTGAGGTTACAGTGGCATTTACAATGGAACTGAATTAGAGTAATGTTTGGAGAATTTCTAAGCACAGTTGTGTAATTATATGAAAGCATTTGCATAAACTCTTCTGTTAAAATTTGTGTATTATTTGATCTGTTAATGTTAAAATTATATTATATATATATATATATATATATATATATATATATATATATATATATATATGTGTGTGTGTGTGTGTGTATGTTATGTTATGTTATATGTTAAGTGATTTTAACCATCGTCGACAGAGCCGTCGTGTGTTGTGTGTTGTTTACGTTTGGAGGTTGCTTTGTAGAACGCAGTCTTGAAGTGTTGCCATGTCCACTTATTATATGCAATGTCTATTAAGTGTATTTGGGCTTGTTGGGCTTGTTTCTGGGCTCGGCTCATCTTATGGAGTTAATTCATTAGGAAGGATTCATTTTATGGAGCTAATAAAGTAGACAGGTGCAGGTCATGATATTTTGGTATGTGGCTTATTCAAAGATAATGTTTTTGGATTTAAATGTGCTGTATGTAATATTGACAGCTAATGGGTTTGGCAGCCCAGATTCAAAATATTGGAGAGCAATGTTTCTCCTGCTCCCTCTTCCTCAAACTCAACTCTCACATGGGTTGCCAGATTGAGGACACGCAACAGGAATGAGCGCAACTGACATTGGAAGGTGATGAGCCTTACACTATAAGATGATGAGTTGATTAATCCACGTTTTAATATTCCTATGATACTGTAGCTTTTTAGATGGACGCTGAGGCTTTGTAGGTCAGGTAGAATCTGCAATCACTGACCCTGCTGGTTTCCATTGCTGCAGTATGCTGTTTTCTGCCAAATGGCAACCCGGGTGTCAAAATACCACTGGGTAAACTGGCAGTGGGAGGAATCATGCAGACCAAAACAAAAACAGACATTCCGACTCAGAATGCACATTTCAAAATAAATTATTAGCGGGCTGTATAGCGTTGTTTGTTTTTTTTGGAGAAACAAGTATGTGAACTTAGCGTAATTGCATCATTTATGGATTGGCCCCATTCACTTAAAACCCTTTATACAACTGCATTTACATCACAGTAAAGTTATTAAATTTTCAGATCAGCCTTCTTTTTGTTGAATTTACTTGTTGACGATCTCATCTTCAGAAAATTGACGTCTCCATATGCGATTGTCAGTCTGGATGCGCCTCAAGCTGTTTTGCACAGTGAAAAATCTTAAGTTTGTGCATTTAAAATATACATCAAAAGTGCAACTTCAACAGAGTTTTCAGAGTAATTGACGTTTTAAATACATACATTTTTCATAACTGCTTATGACAGTAGCCTTCCCGTGTACTGTCCAGCTTCTCAAGCGAAGAGTCATGGGAATGATAATGAATGCAGCACGATAAATTATAGATCATGTTGTACTAGAGGAGTGTGAAGTCTTTATTGTGTGGGATCTGTTTTAGGGCATTCACCTCAGATTTCTTTCCCACTCCCAGAATCCCTTTCTCTCATGACCCCAGGTAGGTCAAGGGCACACTAAAGTCTCTAGCAAACACACACGTTTCTTCTAAAGGTGAACTTTCTCTTCTTGCTTCTCTGCTTTTGCAGTATTACCAGCAAACAGAGTAATGCATTTTAATATAGAAGTATTAAAATGCATAATATAGCGCACACAATCAAACACGTTTCTCATTCTCAAGGGTATCCACAATTTCTTAATATCGTAGCTGTTTTTCCTCCACACTTTAATCAGTATTTTTTACAGTTATGTACAGTCATCCATATACAGTAATTTGATTCAGAATACTAACTGCAAACTGAGCATGCAGATTTAATTTGCATATTGACTTCAGTAATATGACTGACATCTGTATCTGAATAATCATCTTGGTTATTTAGCATTAAAATTCCACCTTTGTAATTAAACGAAAGCCTCTAATGAATAAAATATCAGCCTATACTTCCAATACATAAACTTTAAACCCCTTTAGCTACTTGTGAGGATTTCTAAAGTTCTTCTTTTCATGTATTTTTAATTGGTTCTTTAAAAAAGTGTGAAAGTGAACTCCATACAAAGTCTTGACATGCAATGCGGAGGCAATTTACGGCAATTTATCGCGGCTGGAATTGAGCAGACTCCTCAGGCACCTCTTTTATTTTCATACAGGATCTAGTGACAGTAATGAATCATAGTTAAGAGCATACTGCAGCGTAAGCTCCCAGTTTATTAAACAGTCAGCAGCTCATTGCTTTTGATCCTTCGGAGTGTCATAGTAACTGATTATGCCCAGACGTGCTGATGTTTCCCTTCACCCGTCCCCGTCGCATCTCCTCTCTTCTACCTTTCACTGGTCCCTTTACGAAGATCGAGGGAGGGAGTCGACTTCGACAAACAAAAAAACAAACAAACGCAAACAAACAAACATGTCACTATGCTTTTTAAAAAAGTAATATTTCAAAAAATGTTGATTACCACAAAGAAATAAATCAGAATAACTAACTAATTCATTAACTAAATAAATACATAAATAAATGTCTCTCCTTGTCTCACAGAGTGGCACTGGCAATTTTTGGAGGATTTAAAAGCAGAAATGTGAAGCTAATAATTTTATGAAGAATTTTAGGAAAATATATATATATACATTTGCATAGATATATTAGTAGTATATATATATATATATATATATATATATATATATATATATATATATATATATATATATATATACAATTTTTTTACAGGTGTTTTAGGGTTACTGGCATTATGTTGTAATGATGACAATGTTGTCAAGTTGAATATAATGAACATACTAAAATCCAGGGTTATTATAGTTATATAGTTACATATATTATACTGTGTTTATTGTGTACTCTTTTTACCACGCTTATTTCAATAATGTTTATTTTATTTCAAATAACATAAGTTTTTTAAAGGCTCTAATTTTAGTTTCAATTATGTTTTACATTTTAAACTTAAACTAAAATGAAAATGCAAATGGAAGATATAAAAAAAAAAACTGATTCAAAATATGATTAAAACCTATAATAGTGTGTCAGTAACGTATTAAATTAACCT